>BEXV01000019.1:358925-374581 GCA_003118195.1 Hemicentrotus pulcherrimus | reverse complement strand
TCTCTCTCTCTCTCTCTCTCTCTCTCTCTCTCTCTCTCTCATGTACATGACTGCATTCTGGATCAACCATCCTTCCTCACACAGAACCTCAATTCAAGAAGGATATTGCCTAATTCTGAAGGCAGATGCTGCAATTCTCAGGCCACCATCTTTCAATATCTAACTCTTTTAAAAAGAGAAATAAGAATCAAGATTTTAACGTAAATGTATGTACTTACATGAAATAAATCTTTTTAATGGGAAATAAATCTTTTTAATGGGAAAGAACTTTATATTCATACTCGGTATAAGGTCGATTCTTTATCATCAAATTTTACAATTAGCACATGTATAAACAACTTCATACATTTCATCTAATAAATACAAAATAGTTCAGCCTTAATTCAGACTAATAAAATTATTCTTGACATACTGTAAAAATCTTATTCACAAGTCTCGTACTCAAATTTACACGATCACATATTATTCCTGGCAAAAGTGAAAAAGAAAAATGTTTCCTTACATTCGAATAAATCAAATTCTAATCTAATCATTTGTAGTCCTTCTGTAAGCAGATTTCAGAATTCTAAAACCCTTAGATTATGAGATTATTTCAATTTTTTGGAAAGCCCTGCTTACAGAAGCACTTTCACTTTATACCAACACACATATACTGTGTACATTAACACAAATTTAATCCCCGATTATTCTCTTTACATATCGCAGATTAGTACAATATAATATTCCAATTAAAAAAAATTGCCACTGGACTCTCATCCAGTGTCAAGAAATTTCTGTTGATGAAAAATAAGTTAATTAGTAAGAAATGATAATTGCTGTCTGTTCACAACTATTCACATATTGAATATATTGATCACTAGAAGTTAGGTGCAAATTCTTGAATACAACATCAATATAAATTCCTAGCATTGAAAACAAGAAAGAAACTTTTTATTCTCTTGATACAAAATGCTTTTTTTAATCATAGAAAAAACAGAGAAAGATTTTTAATACCAATCTAATCCTTCAAAACTTCTTCTTTAATTGTTGATTCTCAGTATCAATCTGTGATGAACAAAATGAAATTTAAAGAGTACCGATCAACTTGAAAAAAATCTACATTAAAAAAAACTTTCCCTGGCATTCATTACGTTAATGGTTAGGAGTATGAAGAAAATAAGGGATAAAACATAAACAAGCACAACATGGGTTCCATGTGCACTCTATTCCTTGCAAGCATGCACACGTGCGTTAGACTTGTCTACTCATAAGTCGTTCGAATGTTAACTGCAAGTATATATATATATATATATATATATATATATATATAGACTGCAATATCTCTTTCTAAAAGTAATATTTGAAGCTCATATATTCTGAATTCAGTATAGTGATGTGAAACACCTCACATCAAGATCAAAACGCGTTTTGGTGATTGGTACAAATTTGTAGTGGGTTCTCTTTTACAGTAAGTAAGTATTTTACTTGCATGATTTGAAAGCCACAATTCTCTGGTTGGTGGCTTTATCATAATGATTACTGGTTTTGAAGCAGTAGGGAAAGTGTCGACAAAGAATCTAACAAGAGTCTACCCTCATCAGGCCTTCTGGTGTACATAGATTATATACACCCTAGCTCCCTGTCTTCCCTCCTCTCTCTCTCGCCTTCCATACAACTTCCAACACGAAAAGCAATGCATGGGTACATGTATTAAGTTCTCAGAGAAACATGTATGTGCAACGGTTAGAGCAATATCTGGTTCTTAAAGCTGGAGGAGATCTGTTTATCCGGCAACAAGATGGCGTTCAGCACCATCACTTCAGGAGGAATGCTCACGTTGGTACCTAAAACAGAAAATAGATTTAATAAATTAATTTACTGTAGCTATTCCAAATTTTGTATAAGATATAATAATAAAAATTAATAATAATAAAAATGGTACTTAAATAAATCTACCCAAAATCTCTGAACAACAAAAAATACAATAACTAAAATACAAATAAATTATATAAGCATGTGTTTTTGCTACATTTGTTAATCGCACAGAGATGGAAACATATTGTGCACTATATGACCCTTATGTTATTAATAGAGAAATGTTTAATTGCTTTCTGGACATTTAAATGACTGTAAAAGTAAATGCACTTAAGCTCTTGGTTTCTGGAGTACTAAATGTGTTTAACTTTTGGAAATATATGTTCAGAAAACAACGTGTCCAAAAGTTGATGGGAAGAAAGATTGTAGTTATATTTTTTGTTTAAAGTAAAGCAGGAATCAAAAAGGTATTTAAGTCTATAGTTAAGTTATCCTTAATTTTAGGATTATTTGTAGAGTATATTTTTTAAACACAATTCTTTTATTCAAATAGAAAGGAATATATTGTTTTTTTCCCAGAATATAAATGTTGATCATCTCTAAAAAAATGTTGAACAGTTTCTTTTTCTTTACATGCCAATAAAATATATATGAAAACAAATCACTTTTGTTAAATGACCCTGTCAAAATGTGAAATAATACATTAAAAGAACTACAAATATACCAACCAGAGAAAAACAGAAAACAAGGAGGAAAAAATGACTGCATGCAAAATTTTCAGATTTTGACAATTTTCACATCGGACATGTTCCTCATACATGCCCATTTCTTTTCCACGAAAGGTCTGAAAGTGACAGATTAAAATTCACTGGTATAACCTTTGCCACAATTTTTTTCAGTTTCAGGTAAAGCTGAAATTTTAGGTGACGTAAAGGTAGTTGTTCTGAAATGTACATGGTTCAGGGTAAGGCTACACATGCATAAATTGTGCTGAAATTTAGGTGTCAGGTACATGAACATGTAGGCAATTGTACTGAAATGTACATGGTTTAAGGTATTAAAGGCTACTTGTGGTGAAATACATGTATACAGATAGTGTCAGGTAGAGCTAATTGTATGTGAATTTAGCATGTGGTGTGTTACTATGGAGACAGGAATGAGTGCAGACGAGTGGAGTGATTAGATTGGAATAAAAGTAAGGTGTGTGTCAAATGATGTGCATGATATATTCACAAACAAATATATGGTTACAACAAGCATTGAGAGCCGAAGGCATTCACTTTTAAAAGGAAATAAAAAGAGTTTACATATGTGTATGCTGTGATCAAGTCCATATTCTGGAGGGAATCTAAGATGCATAAAACATTTACAATCTTGCTAATAATTGAACGCTCTAGGGTCTTGGAAATCTGAATAAAGTGGATTGTATAAATGATAACTTAAACATGTATAATTTATGGTGTTATTGATATCAAACACAAACATGGCCAGATTAGTAGTAATATTGTAACCCTGATCCATACAGTCTTCATGTAAAGGCACCCTTTTATAAAAGTGGCAATACAATTAACATGCAAAATTCCCATATCATATTCAGTCATACATGTACATGTACTCTGAAGCTCAGTTCTTTCTTCCACTGAATAAAACTAACAAATTGCTACAGAATTGATATTTTGATTATTATAAAAATTGTCAATTAATTGCCTCCACTCTTCTCATCTTATGTGCATACTTTCATTGGAGAAAAATAAAATTGCATCTGTGAAATAATGACAAAAAGGGAAAAACTAAAATAATTTAATAAATATCCCCATGAATCATAAAGAAAGTTTGTTGAAAATCAAATCTGTAAAATAATTGTTTAAAAAAGGAAAAATACTAAATTATTCAAACACAAAATCTATCTAAAATTATGCATGGATACACAGACGTCATTATAGATGGCAAGCGCTATTTCCCACAGCAGCTTGGCTATCATGCATGGCATCTCTATTTTTTCCCTAATCTACATGTAAAGAGCAACAAAAAAAGGTGATCACCAATTGACCTCTGTGGTTTTTTATTAACCCCTCTGCTAGTTCATCTTTTGTTTCAATGCTTTTATATTTGATTGTAATTTGTATTGTCTTTTTATGAATCTGTTAAAACAAATAAACAAACTTGAAAATTGAATTACTACCCGGTACATAATCAACTTATAAAAAAGATTTACATGTAGAATACATGATTAAACAATGTTAAAGGAGTCACACCAAGAAGCAAAAGTGTTTTGAATTGATGCAAAATTCATATCATTGCGAAGGGAAAGCCTTACTGATCAATTACAATAAATTTCCTCTTCAAAATATGTTTTGGGCCCGCAGAAATCAACTTTCAAAAATGTTAGTTTTGAGATCCAGATTTACTGCCTATTCGTATTTTTTCGTATTTTGTCGTAGTTCTTCGTGTGACGTCACACCCTGGACACGGCTGTTAAAAAAAGGCTGCTAGCTTCCGCTTGGTCTGCAGCTAGACAGACCAAGCGGAAGCTAGCAGCCGGTACCGAGCTGTTTGTCCAGGGTGTGACGTCACTATTCAGAGCTCGCTACGCTCGTGTGTTTGGCTTACGTTCGGGGGCGCTTGAGGGTCCAAGAAGGGTCTTGAAAAATTGCATTTTACGCCTCTCCACGATATCTATATGATTTCTCAGCAAATTATTCATGTTTTTTTAAAGAAAATCTTTCCATCCATATGTAATTTGTTCTAATTATCAGTTTTTAGTAAATTTTCTTTGTGTAGCTCCTTTAATGATAACGATAGCAATAATTAAAACAACATCAATACTACTACTACTACTTCTAATAAAAATAAACTAGCATAATGAAGAAAAAATAACTGAATACATGACTAAATGAACAAAAAAATTAATACATCATATTAATGGGAAAAATATTTAATAAAAAAAAGGGGGATGTACATGTATTAATCTAATAATCAACAAAAATAATCATAACTACAATAATCATCACAATAAATTATAAAGCAAGGATGCGGTGCTATGACAGCATACCTATAGATGCTAGCTAGAGGAGGATCTGGTTTTTGATGCTGTATCCCAGCTCTTTATGAGGCAGGACGATGGAGTTAAGGATGATGACCTCTGGAGGGATCACCACTTTGCCACCTAGAGATATCAGTAGTAAGCTATGGGGGTGTTTCTCAAAGATCCTAAGTTGAACTGATCTCTAAGTTGGACTTCAAAATTATGGAATGCCGTTAGAATCTTTGAAAATATTTTGTAAAAGTTAAGTAAAAAGGCATAAATTTTTGATTCAGGTCATTCATATTTTCTATTATCAAGGTGATTTCATGTCCTTGATGTGGAATTTATCAAAAGTCTAAATTACTTA
Organism: Hemicentrotus pulcherrimus; assembly: GCA_003118195.1. Lineage (NCBI taxonomy): Eukaryota > Metazoa > Echinodermata > Echinoidea > Camarodonta > Strongylocentrotidae > Hemicentrotus > Hemicentrotus pulcherrimus. The sequence continues at coordinate 369,395 of BEXV01000019.1, read as the reverse complement.
AATTTTTGCTTTTGAATATATTTTATTTTAAGGCTACAAATGGCTCTCCATATTATTTAAGTCCAACTTAGAGTTAAGTTTGACTTGGGATCTTTGTGAAACACCCCCTGGGTTAGTAGAGATGTGTCAGTGCCCCACTACATGTAGGGTCACTTCATATTGACCTTTGTGGTGTACCACACATTATAGAAATCATACATGTAAGGGTAAAAACTCATCTTCATGATCTTAAGGCTACATAGCCCTTTGGAGACTACCAAAGTAGAAGAATTTCAGGGATGTTGGTGAATGTTTCAATGCTCACAGATTTGGAAGAAAAAGGGACAAGCACTTTGTTTTGAAACAGCTATAATTCATCTATATGGATGTGAGTATGTAACTGTTTTTGCACAAAAATGGGGTACTTTTTGTGAACGTGTACCCATTATAAAGCCAAAATACATTTATATCAAGAGCCCATTTTGCACTGGGTACTTGGTTTTGTGCAAAAAAAGGGGTACCATTTTGTGAGAAATGATCTTGAAAGTGAGCCAAATGGGGGGACGAGGTCATTTTTATAATATACTATAGATAATGTGTTACATCTTACATTTGTAAATATGAAGCCACACCACCATGGAAACAGAGAAAGTGAGACACACACACACAAACACATTATTTGTTGACCGGATTCTATGACACACAAGCTTTGGCGACAATTGCTCTGTGAAATAATGTGGCCAGAGGAAAAGTCGCCAGTTGTCACACAACATTTAGTAGTAACACACAAACGGACAATAGAAAGGAATGTGCTACAGAACTTCAGAAAAGGTAATTTTGTATGATGAAATGATCAAAGATTTGATAACAGCTATTATATATGATTGTCTAAATATTCTTTGTATCATGTTTACAAATAAATGACTAAAACTGAAGTGAAATATTCTGGACTTTCAGTCAAATTTCTAACTACAGTACCAGTAAGCAAATCATCAAAATAGAAAGAGAGATTAGATTGAAGTGATAATGTTAACTGTGAAGTAAAAACAAAAAAAGAGATATTAATTGAAACAAACAAGTATGGAAAATTAAATGCAAACCTTAAAAGCTCAAACTGAATCAAAGAGAGAAAGAGATCCCTGTCAATATGTAATGTGTGCATCCACACATTTTGCTAAGTTATCTGATCACAAGAAAATATTCCTACTCTAAAGGCAAAAAGCAAATGAAATCCAATGAATAAGCTCATACGACTACCGGTATAAATAAGCCCAGCTTATATGAAATGTACGCATATACGCAAATGGGGGTACCAGGACAGAGATAAGTATTATAGAAAAGCCCAAATGAAACTTCATGAACAAAAACATGGAAAAGCGTAGGGTCAAATGAGCCAATATTTGTTCATGAATTTACGATGTAGTAATGAAATGCATTAACCCTTTTGATTCGATTTTCACTTTCACTTTGCATGCATTTATAAATGTGAATTTGAATGAAATATAGAAATGTAATGTTTGCAATTGCTATCAACCTTTTGATGTTCTTGTTGTTCGCTTCGCATGTATTTACAATGGAAATTTTATGAATTATAGTTAGTAATGACTGCTGATATTTACCCTTTTATTTTTAGCTTTATTAATCTACGATGGAATTTTTAATTAATTAATATTCATGCAATGTTTGCAAATAATATTAACCCAATGATGCTTTTTATAATTTCAACTTTGCATGCACTTAAAACTGAACGGAGCCTCAATATCCCAGCATTAAAGGGAAACTGAACTAATAAACTTTCTGCCCTAGCGTACAACTTATTGCACAGCAACAACTTGCCAACAAAGTGTAACCCAATGCCTAATATCCGCTTAGCAGACAGAGGACTCGAGAACCAACAGCGTAGCTAGGGAAGCAGCGAGGAATGGGACCATATTGTCCCAACTGACCTGAGATAGCATTACATGGGACTTTACTTGTGCAGTATGGCTTTAAAGGCTTTCACTAGTAGATTACGTGGGGAAACGTCACTATTTAGCTAATACGCCTATTTGCGAACTTAGTGTGCGGTACGCAGCGAAATTGCTAGCCACGATTGACAGTAAGAACATTTTGCTTCGCATCAACCTCGGATCTGCGTGTACTGTCGCGATTGACATTACAGCACTCTGTGTATGCTAGCTAGCATAGGCGCTATGTATGTGTGTACGTGTGTGTAGCGAAGTGCCCCCTATACTATACAAGCAGCTCCCTGAAGAAAAACACTGTAAGCAGGAAGATAGATACTACGGTGAACCAGTCGTCCACTTCGTGACTCCGGTCAGGGCCAAAGGTTTAGCTTCGGGTAAGGTTCGTGCATTCTAACCAGGCAGGTAAATGCGCAGTGTCCGAGAAACAATACACATAGGTAAGTGTGCGTTTTGCACTGAACACACGGCGTACACAATATGGAAGCGCGCTAGGGATATCGTGCGTTCTACGTGTGAGAGCCTTTAAGACATTAAAATTATATATTGATCAAAAGTTTATCTTACCCAAGATGGTGATGGACGGGTTCAGTTTGCCGTCTCCGTTGAAGAGCGTCCCGCTGTCCATCTTGGCGTGGTCCAAGTTGGGGTTGGGGTCGTTGGGGGTACCCTCGACTCTAGACCACGCCCCTACCATGCTGTTCCAACCAATGATACTATGAAGAATGCAGCAGTGATCCTATAGGTATAACAGGTACAGTAATAAAAAGGATTGGGCATAAACAGTTAATTTCATTATTCATACCCTTTATACCAGGTCTTGTAACTTTTCAGGTATGTGAAAAATTGATAAGTCCTGATTCGTTTCTTGAGAACGAGACATGTCAAAGTTTACATCTAAAAGTATTCAACCAGTTCACATTGCATTCTTGGGATACGAAGAAAACAAACAATCTACATGGGATGAGAATAATTTATCCATAACAGAGTCGCCAATTTGTGTTTGATTAATTGCAACTTCAAAAATTCACAACTTTCTTATTCTTATTCTGAATTTGCTCAAGATATTACTGACCCGTTTCTCTCAATTGTCTGCTTCTATTAAAGCCAACTCAATAACAGAGTGGACTTCCCTTTAAAACAGGTGGACAGTTAATTCATTTACTCATATGCTGCCATGGCTGTACCACACTTAATTCTTTTCATTCAATGTGCTCCTAACTCACCTGTAGTGTAGCGCCCTCTAGGACGATGGATTCCCTGACCCTGACTCCAGGTCCAATCGTTACGTTGGCTGCTATCGTCACATTTGGACCAAGCTAAATGAAATAAAAACATTCATGAGACAACAATGATCTATTTTCTTCCCATCATTATGAATACCAGTACATTTGGGTTTTATAAAAATAAGAGGAGGAAAAGAAAAGATTGAGTGGAGCTTTTGCATCATGAAGTATCAGTATCTAGTATCCTGACTACAGATACAGTCAAACCTGCTTTTGTGACCACCTGTCTACAAAGACCACTTAGTTTGTTTCCCTTAAAAATGGTTTTTCATTGGAACATGTACTATAAAAGGAACCGGTCTTCAAAGACCAATTTTTGTGTTTCCCTTGGGCGGTCACTATAGATAGGTTTGACTGTAGCTGTATAATACCCTTATAACAGAAAGGAACGCAAGGCGATGATATCATCTAGTGACATATCATTTTATTCATGGAATGAGGGATAAAATCAATAAATTTTATATAATACATTTTACAGGATCGCCTAAATGCAGGAGAGACAAATCTACCAACACAATTACTTTCAAAGGGTGGTCTGTTTCTGGAATGTTCTCCCATCTACAGCGGTCTCTAGGTCTTCAAGAGCCGCCTCTCTTCAGTCACTCTTCACAAGTGACAGATGTTTTTTTTCTCACTTGCACATTAGCTCTGGGTTTTCTATTTGTTCGTCACTGCACTTCCCTTGCATGTGTTCCTGCGACCGCGCACCTTTCCTGCACAAAGTACGATAATACTCTGTATAAAGAGGGATGTACTCCAATGGAAGAAGAAGAAGAGAACATAGATAATGAAGGGGGGGGGGAGGGGGGAATGAAAAGTACTTTCATCTTACCGTAGCTGTAGGATCAACTGTAGCAGTAGGGTGTATGTAGACGTCCCCTCTTATCGATGGACCCGTTTCTGATTTAGGATCTGATAATCGGTCTGGATGAGTTTCATGGTACAGGCTCAGATATAGCCTGTTGGCAAAGATTGCTGACCTACGAAATAAAAGATAAAATGGTTAAATACTAGGTAATTTGTTTTATAATGTATCTGACGATTGCATTATTACAATTACGTACATGCACATCTATATAAGACACTGTTTTGTTCACAAAGAATCATATTCATAGTACTAACTAGTTCTTTGCCATTGACAGCAAATCATGCCAACAAAATGAAAACAAATGTATCAAACCTGAACATGAATGCTTCTGTGGAAAATATAGACATCTTTTAGTAATCCCATCACAGGAGCATGCATTGCACCCTCATATTTTTCGGAACATATATAAGTCCAATTTCATGAATAATAATAATAATAATTTTAGAAAAATCCCCCCCCCCCAAAAAAAAAAAAAAATTATACATAATTACACAACCTCGCACACATTTTCCAAGCTAGAACTATGTGAATACATGCGTGCACTTGAGTCTTGCAGCTCGTCTTCTGAATAATTCACAAGAATGTTCGGATCCACCATGTTTACGTCGTTCATTAGAAATAAAGCATATTGCTATAAGGATGCATTGTTTAAAAGAGTTAAAGGGCCACTCGAACCAAAAGGGGCTTTAAAATGACATGTCGAATAATTTTTTTGACGGAGATTCTGAATATGACAATGATTTTTCTTAGAAANAAAAAAAAAAAAAAAAATAATAATAATAATTTGTGATACCGGTAATCAATTTCCAATTGAACAGAAGGGGTTTACTAGTTTAAAACAATGCCAATTATGATTCATGGCATATCTGCCAAATACTTGATTTCAATAAAGTGATTACTTTTCGTGTTGGCATGCTATCAAGGTCTCAATTTTCCAAAACCTACAGAGCTATTCATATTCAGACCTTACTAAGTAGCCAATATTATGAAGAATGGTTTGATCGATATTCATCAAATACCTCAAAACAAGGAAATCAACACAAAATGCTTCATACTTTGGACATCATACTGTGGGATTCAATAAACAAAAAATCTTTTTCTACAAGCAGGACTGTTATTGTACAACTTACCCTGCAGATTTAATTTGGCTCCAGAAATTATTTGTCTTGAAAGTGAAGAGTTTCCCCGTGCTTGCGAGAGGTGCTAAGATGTCCTGTTCAAGGCGTATCGTGTCTTTGGAGGGGAATAAGGGGTCTCCACTGAAAACACAAGGGAAGAAATTCAAGAACTTTAGTTGAAACATAAACAATGACAGATGAATGGAAAACTAATACAAAATCACATTTAATGAGAAACAGAAAGAACCAGAATAACAGGAAGAGTCAATAATGATTAAAGAATATTGAATATTTTCAAGCACAAGCAAGGTGTTCATGACGCTCCAATGTTACTTGGGCTCTAGCTAAGGAATCAATGTTGGTACTGATAGCATTCAAGGAATTCAATACAAATCACACATGAAAAGTTTTTTTTTTTAAATGACCTTCACACCATTTAAAAGACTACAGTGCACTATCTACTTTAATCAACAACAATATCAACAGCAAATAACAAGACAAACTCAACAATGACATCACAAGAAAGCACAAAAAATGAAAAAAATTACACGACGTCTGTTCCTCTTTCTCATAGGAAGGAGGAAGAAAGATATCACAATAACCAAAGAACCTATTCAAAGAGGTGGCCATTCAAGCAAGGTTGACTGTAATTTATGTAACAAACGTGAACTTACTTGAGCACTTCATCCTGGTTTTGCTGGAAGGCTTTCCCAATATGCTGAAAGATCTCCGGTGGAAAGACGTAGAGTCCACAATTGATCACTGTACTGACAAAGGTTTGAGGCTTCTCCACGTAATGCATGACCTAGAAAATAAAAAATAGATCAAAGTATTGGTATTATGATTCATGATATCCATATTTCACAAAGCTAACAAACATAAACAACATTTTTTGCTATCCGCATAGCAACATTTAGAACCTGGCTACGAATTTCATACAGCAAATAACAAATCAAATGTATACCCCAACTCAGATTCATATGGACCCAATCACTAAAGGTAGTTAAATATCATAAGAAGATTACAATCACACCTACAAATATATGTGAAACATAAGATTAAGAATGAAAAAGCATGAAGGGAAAACATGATTCGATATTGGGGTCTAACAGACGTTTAACTCAGTATTAAATTATGTGTACTTATGGGTGCATGCATGAACGCGGACTTTGCTTATTTCTTACCGGTAATGCGTTTTTCACAGTGCATTCAAACTTGCAGAACCTCTAACCCTTACATTTTTTTCAAATAGTATACCACCATGGTACGTCAAACATATACTTTGGTGATTTGTTCCTTTTAAGGTCTCAAACCAAATCTGATATTCACTGACCTCATGCGTGTTCTCATTCTCCACCAAGCATCCATAGGAAAGACTCTGGTCCCTGGTTGCCTACAAAGAAAAAGATAAGAGTACATGTAAATTCAAAATAGAAAAAATCTTCACCTTTGCTATTAAAGATAAACTTGAGTTCTGGTGAATATAGAAAATAAATTCTCACATAATTCAACAAAACTTACACTGAATGTTCAAGATTATTAATAAATGACATGTGCCAACAAATTTAGGTAGAAAATGTATAGTGTCTGAGTAATGGGCATAGAAAGATAAGGAAATTCAGGTAAGTAGACCTGACAACATGTGCACAGGTCACTATGTGCAAATGGGAGTTGTGGTTTTTATCGAAGATGATGACCAGTAAGTTTTTGTGCGTTGTTTCTATTTCACTGGTTCAAACAACCAATCTTCTGCAGGATAAACAATACAGAATATTTCATGGCAATTTTTCTCTCAAAATACCATTCCCATACCTTCAGTGTAATTTTCATTGGATTCACCTTTAAATTAGGGTCTGTGCTGGCAGACTAGTATTAAAGCACTTGACACGAAGAGCCTCAATTAGTTTGGCAAGCATATGAGCAAAAGGAGTACAAAAGGGATCCCTTTTTTAAATTGCTTGCCATACTGAGGATCTTTAGACACTGATGGTCTACTTGCAAAGTTAAAACAATGTACAATATTTGGATAAGTGGTTGGTAGAGCAAAGGTTTACATTTAATAAGTATGGTACAATAATTTAGTAATCAATGAATGAACGAGGTTTTAAAAGTTCAATTAGCAAATACGCTACTTTAATGAAAATAATTGAATGAAAATGTATGAATGCAAATACAAGTATCCCAGTAGACCTCTACATTAACTTTTAATTAGGTTGTCCAGATTTTAAAATTGTAAGCATAATCCCCATCTTAAATTGTGAAATTTTGGAGGTCTATAATTTCATTTATAATTTGGAGGCCTGTCAATGCCTAGCCTTGGTACCTAGCATACCTCTGTTGACAGCATGGTGTAGTGGTCATCTTGAGACACCTTTCCGTGGAAGTCCCAGAGCTCGGCCAGAGGGAACTTGCAGCACACATCCCCATTGAAGACCAGGAACCCCTTGGGTTGGCCACTCAGGATCTGGTCCCTAAAGTGGTACAGTCCTCCAGCAGTTCCTAGAGCTGTGTACTCCTGCAGGTACCTGGTTTAATAGTGGAAGGGAAATCTGAATATTGTGCCATGGTTCCATTAAAGACACATTTGATCATTAAATCATGCAAATGATGCACTGTGCATTAGTAATCAGGGGGCCGTTTCTCGAAACCAACTCCAGTCATATCTTTGTCGGCGACCTACGGAGATGTCATAAAGTGGATAAACCATTTCACGAAGCCATGACAGACAAGATATCGACGCTAGTTGCTCAAGAACATAGTCTTCGTCACGATCCATTTGATTTATCACGAATAACCAAAAACATGTTTTGGGGCTAAAATTGTTAAAAAAGATATAAATACATATAAATTCTCCTAACATTAATAACAAATGGTGTCATTATCAAATGAAGATCATTGAACGATTTGAATATTTCTGTAAAGATGCTTAAATTGAAGAAAAACCGGTGAGTGTTTTTTTTCTCGATAGTCCAATCAAGGTAGTTGAAGGATACCGTAATGTGATAGTTTATCAATACGTACTTTTTAGTTTTATGTGACGACGAATTTTAGGAAAAATACCTTTTCTCAGCCAGTTTTATGCCAGAGTCTCATAAATACTCGTTATATAATTGATTTGATATCAAAAATATAATTTGGAAGAAGTAATTAGAGAGTGAATAATAATTCACATAGGCCCCCAAAGGTATGTGGTATCCGAAGAAAAGACTATGGATCAGCTATGGACAACGATGTGTAACATTCTTATATCTTTTAATTATATGTTATAGTTTCATGATTTGTGATTTAATGTTTATATTCAGCTTTTTAAAATTTCTGTATAATTTTTATCATCACTTCTTAACATTCGCATTTCGCATCCCGGAGAATTACGTACCGAACCCGTCTATATTTTTCTCAAAATGATAGTGAAACTAACCGTACATTTCGCGGCCTATGAAAAAGCAACAATCGGACTTGTGATGGCGCTTTACAGCAATTAAAAAGATATGACATGTTCGGAGCAGTGACAACTCGCTTGTCGCGGAAGTTGTCACTCATCTTGGCAAAGACAGCTTTGTGAAACACTTAGCTGACAAGTTGTTTGACAGTGGCGAGATGTCGTTGATCTTGTAGTTATGACGGTTTCGAGAAACGGCCCCCTGATTAATTAACTAGTTCTGTAATTGAATTCCCTCTGAGCTGGATATATTCACAGCATCACAGGGTAAATCTTGTTTCGCCATGTGTTCAGATTTAAATACTTTCAAAGCTATTGCCATGGATAAGCTATGGTATGGTACATATCTTTAGTGACCTTATGTTGAATTTAAAGTCTCTGAGCCATAGTGATGAATGTGCTAAGGTTACTGTTTTTATTTACCTAATGGTGAACTTAAATTCTTCCTGAGCCACTGTGAAGAACAGATGGTTTAGTCAGTATTTTTGTTTACCTTATGTTGAACTTGAATTCTCTCTGAGCTGATATGATGAATCTATTGAGAGAGTCACTGGGTTGGTAGGTCCCAATCAACAGAACATCTTGGATATCTGGCAGCTATAAAGGACATCAAATGAATGAAACAAGGAAATAAGAATATGCCGATAAGTTACAATATACAGGGAAACACTACATATCATGAAAAAGAATATCCCATAGATTGCATTTAAAACACACTTGTAGTTTAAACATATTGGAATCAAGAGTAAGCAGCAGTATTTGCATATAATATATGTATTGGTATATATAACTTTTAAGATTTGGTATCACAGGATGACACACAATCTAAGTATTGTTTCCAATTCTCATTCATCACATTATTATATAAAGCCACCCCCCCCCCAACCACAAAGGATGCTAAAAACTTTAAATTATTGCTTGTCCCTTCTCTTTGCTTACCTTGAAATTCTTTTATTTCATCACTTTTACATTTTTTGTTTGTTGTTGGTTATTCCTGTATCATGGTCTTGTACATTCTTCAATGAACACTGCTGTAAGAACAAAAAATAATAGCTCATCATACCTTGCTACATGCTTCAATGTGATGATAGATGATGGGGAAGCCCGCTACTGGAAACAAAGGCTTCGGAAGCTCCAGGGAGAGTGGCCGAAAACGAGTACCTGCAATTTAGGGCAATTTTTTTAATAAGATTCATGACTGTTGTATTCATAGTGACAAACACTGCTATTATTTTTATAAAAAAATTTAAGGTGATCACTTTTAAATATCCACATGTAAGACATTCAATAATTAAATTTGCTTGGGCTAAATGTAAGTAGTTCCTCTAATCAGAAACAAAATCTGACACATTATATATGAAGGTATTTCTTGAAGGGGAAGTCAAATACTGGTAGTTATTTAAGTTGTTATTAAGTTGGTTTTAAAAGAAGAATGAAAATTAGAGGAACAGGTCAGTGAAAGTTTCTGATTAAAATTGTCAAAGTACTTTTCCAACATTGGTGAGTTTTGAGAATCAACAGAAGGTGTCTTAAACTTAAAGCGTTGATTTTTTACTACACACAACGAATAGTTATGCTTTATGCTGCTTTGAGTGCGAGGAGGTGTGCGGGAACAGAATGTTCACACAAACTGCGGCAAACGGAATTTAACAAAACAAAACAAAATTAGATCTAGATCTAGGGAGGCCAATGCCCAAATCTAACTTTTTAATTACTAATTTGTTTATAATAAAACAAACATTAAAAGAAAGCATTTTCTTTCACTAAGAAAACTCACCCATCTGCCGACTCCAGAAGTTCCATAAAATAGGAGATA
>BEXV01000019.1:346023-358001 GCA_003118195.1 Hemicentrotus pulcherrimus | reverse complement strand
CGATTTTGTGTTGATCGCAAGCTCAAAAATATCTCATCGCATGTATTAAGTCAATGCAGCCGGACCCTGCCACGCACACACGATATGTCTATCTAATTCACATCCCAACTTCCGATCACCGCTGTGCCTGTTTTCGGGCAGGCGAGCACCCGGGAGCTCCGGGGTGGGATACCTGCTCCGCCCGCTCATGCTATACATCAGCGTGGCAACGCACGGCGTGCGCGAGCGCTTCCTATTGACTTTGTACATGCGGCCGAAAACTGGCTCGCTATGGCGATAACCGTCTCCAAAACAGTGAAAATTAAAATCAATATTGTCAAGGCAATTCGTGATTTTTTGGAGGGATTCTTTTTTTGCTTAAATAATTATAATATTTGCTTCATGATTTGAACAAGAAATGATAATAAATAGGAAGTAAAGAGTCCAAAAAATAGGATTTTGTCTTAAGTGGCCGAAAACCGGGTACTTGTCTTTACTCTAGATCTAGAAAAAGAATAGTCTATCACCACACTGTAGATGTTGGTTCTACAAATAGCCGAGAAGGCAAAAAAGATTTTAAAAAACAAATAAAATATTGATCGGAAAACTGCACTTATTGGGCATTTAGGTGATGTGAATATTCAGACTCAGATCGAAACCCCAAACATAAAACAAAACCATGAAAACGGTTTATTTGAAACTAAACAATCACACAACAGCAAGAAGAACAGGTGGGACCGAACGAACAAAATATCACCACAATTGAACTATCTATCTAACTAAATAACTAACTTAATATGGTCTATTACCTTTCTGAGGTCCTCCAATTAGTATTACGGCTTTCAACATCCTGGAATTCTTCTTTCTCCTCGATCAAAGAAAGCAAAATGTCTTAGTATTGAAATATGTCGAGAGAGTTGACTCTTGTCGTTCAGCGTATTTTGTGTGTGTGTTGACGTGGATTTTTCGTATGAATGTAGCGATTGACTTTTGTAAGCATAAGAAAATAGCGTACGGTGTTGACAAACAGACGGATTATAATCAGACACAATAATCAGCGCTTTTACAATGCAGGCCGAACATATGGTAATACTCACCAACGCCTGTTCAGCATATAGATGAGGGTAAAGCACAGAGTTGTTATATACAGCTATATGCGGTACAGAAGAAAACGACTTGATATTTTATGAACCTTGAAAAAAAAAAATTCCGTTGAGGTGCACACATTTCAGCTATGCACCATGACAGTAGCAACAAACCACTAGATTCTTATGGTTCCAGTAATTAAGAAACGTATATATATATTTCATTATTGGTATGAAATATTGAATACAGAGTTTGTAGTTTCCTTTGATATATAGAAGAAACTTGGTTACAAAAGTAGAATATAATGTCAAGAAGACTGATACATATATATATATATATATATATATATATATATATATATATATATATATATATATATATATATATATATTTAAAGGGATTAATCAAAATTATATACATCATTTCACGCCCTCTCAACAGAAAGTAAAGCTCGTTATTATATATTTTTAAAAAGAGATGTACAATGCTTAGCTACGTATCATGTAATGGTATACAGATATTCTCTATAGGATATTTTGCACAACATTCTACACTGTCGCTCATAAAGTTGGAATATTTTTGTTTTACTCCAATATATGAAATTATTTTTAAAATAATAGATCTAGATAATAGTATACATTCTCAGATTTGATCGAATAACAATTGCGAATGTGTGTTTTGCGTGACTGCTAAAGCATGGGTATGCTATTATGCTTATCAATTAGAGGACCTGGTCATAAATGACAGTAATGAGGATTAAAGGTAAAGACCAGTAATGGCCTCACAGTTACGAGGCCATTGCTTTGTCATTGATCCATGCCTGTACGCAGCGGGGGCTAGGGTAGGGGGCAGTTTCAATAAATAATACAAAACACAGAAACTGCAATAAATTTTCAATACTTTATTGCATTCATTTTTTGTTTAGTACCCCGGTCCCCAACATAAAAAATCCTCTGGACGGCCATGCATTATGGCTCAAGGCATAGGCACACAGAGGATTTTGTATGTTGGGAACCGGGGTAAAATGCAATAATTGTTGAAAAATTATTGCATTTTCTGTGTTTTTTATTTATTTATTGAAACTGCCCCCTACCCTAGCCCCCGCTGCGTACAGGCATGGATCAATGACAAAGCAATGGCCTCGTAACTGTGAGGCCCCAGGATCAAAACCGTGTCGTGTGCTATATTGTCTATGCTGATATATAAAAGTAAGTACATGTTCCACTTTGGTTATATGTTGTTTGACTTCACCATAATGCTACACTCCTTACGAATCTGAAAATGCTCGATGAGTTCAGCAAAGTATTGTTTATGTTTGATAGGCTAAATTTGCAGACGCATACAAATTGAAGACCTATCCACCTATTCCACTATATTCCAAACTATATTCATAACAGATATAATTACATGAGTTTCTAGATATATATCAGATATTTTTGTTTGAAATAATATAGACCTCGACCCAAATTACCAAATCAGCATGCATTATCATAAAGTCTTCAAACAGACTGTGCTTAATACAAACTTTGCTATATAAACACACAAACATCCCCTCCCCCTAGATTTTTATAGCCTCCCTATTCCCTCCCCCACTCGATTTATATTTATATTGTATGTTTTTAGTATTATTAGTATTGTTGTTTTTATCTTTATTATTATTATTACGATTTTTATTATCATCACTGATATCATTATGATTATAATTACTATCATCATTGTTATTATCGTTATTGTTATCAATAATATTTTATTCCGTGATTTCGTAGGCGGTAAGGGTGTAATCATAATTACAGGCCTCCTCCAAATGCTTACACAAACTACTTGAATTTTTACAAATTGTGTTTGCAGTTGTTGTTGTTGTATAATTATAATAATAATGACTATAATAATGATAATAAAAGACCCAAAAGATTACATGCGTGCTATCTCTCTCTCTCTCTCTCTTCTCTCTCCCCCCTTTTTTTTCCTCTCTCTCGGCTCCCATGATTCTCACCAGTGCTCATCCATTTCTTCTTTCTTTCTCTCCCTCAATATACCAAGTATGTTTCTTTAGTCCCTTTTTTTTCTTCTCTCGACTAGTCTTACGCCTGCAAGGTTTAATACTAGTCAAAAGAGAAAAGAGACTAAAGATTTGGTATAATATAGTATTCACATTTCTAAAACTAGTGGTATTATTATGTCAGTTAAGTTTTTTTAATTGTACTAGTACATGAAACACAGATATCTCTTTCGTTCTTGGTCACATAATCTTATTTCCTCATATTGCTGTTTTGAGTATCAAGTGACTCCTGGTTGGAATGCTCAGCCCACCGCCGGGAGTGGAGAGTGCACCCCGGCGGTGTGTGGACAAGTATTAAATCCATTGGGCGGGGTTACTTATAGTTTATCTGTAAAGTGCTTAGAGATATTTGTATTCAGCCCTATATAGCGGAATATCATTATTATTATTATTATTATTATTATTATTATTATTATTATTATTATTATTATTCATTTCATTCAGCTTTTAGCTGATATGGATTTCACTCTTACTAACACTATTTTGGTGTTCCGTATTTGCATGTCAAAGGCCGCGCCCCTATTTGAATGACTGATCTGATGGTAATAATGATTATTTCCCGGCCATGTTGTAGCATGCACTTCTAGTCATGGAAAAAAGAAGAAAGAAAAAAGAATACACAAAAAAGGGAGAAAGGGAATCCGTAATACTTCCAAAGTTCCAATATCATAGTGAAATTATTGTCATAGCTGTTTGTGTTTTGTTTTTTGCTGATGTTGATGTCCTTGTTTTTTGGTTTGAATGTGTTTCTTTCTGTGTGTGAAGCAAAGACGTTTAAATATAAAGACAGGTAACAGTAACTACAGGTAACTTGTGTACTTGTGTGCGTGGAAAGCGGTGTTGTTTGTTAAGATAGCCTACACCACCTCTACTATGTAGCGCTGAGAATCATGTACCATACCGTATGCATGCAATAATAACACACTTGATTGCGTCCATTAACGCGCCTAGATCTATAGCCTGAGCTCTATGCAGGCTATCTGTTATCTGGCTTTGCTCTGTGACCGTGGACGTGTAATTTCCCATTCAGACTACAATCATAAGCACGCCGGGCAACTAATTTCTCTTCAAAATCCATAGAGACTGCAGGTATTTTTGAAATAAGGAGTGGCGATTGCAGATGTTATATTTTATGAACAACGGGCAACATATCTTTTTCACTGACAGAGCATGAGCTGAGCATCATTCACAGATATAATTTACACGACTGTGCTGAGCGGTTGCTACGCGAGGAGAGTGCCTCAACTTGGGCAGCGGGCTTTGTGAGCGGTCGTGGAATCCAATACGTGCTTCCGCTGTAAAGTCACAGTGCTTAGCAATCGTTTCGACGAGCAAGTTTTCATTTAGCATAGGGGTCTAGTTTATTTCTGTCTCATCATCACCATGTCTTCACATCACTGGGAAGCTGTTCGAAGGCAACGTGTTTTTGATAAAAGAGAAGAAGCACAAAGAAGGACAGAGGTGAGGAAAAAAATGTGTTGTTGGTTGGCGTACTGCTGTTGGACATAGGATCTAGAGTCTAGGCCGGGTCTAGATCCTACTCCTAGGTGTCTATGTGACATGTGACATGGCATGATGATGATGGGGTTTGTGGTGTGCAAATATTATGATTAATAATATTTAAATATTAATAAACAACATTACACTGTCGCTAACTTAACGTTCAACATTACAGCAAGTTAATATGCTACAGACAGGGCCAGGGCTTAGTTTAAATTCAATGTTAGGCCTATCCACTTGTTACTTTTACTGTTAGTGTCACTTAATACTTGTTAGATCAACATTACTCATTACAGACATTAGACCCTACTCATACTCATAGCTTCAAAATTATTTAACATTTTAAATCTAACCTTTTTTGGGAGTCCTTGATTTTTTGAAATGTACTGGTACTTGTCACTTGTTTGATTAATCCCTTAGGCAGCTCACTCACTCGCTCAGCTTCAGGGATGATAATATGCCCTACAACGGTAGGTGATGCAAGTAACTGCCATGAAGTGCAGGAATGGTGTGTGGTCAATAAACAGAAATACAAAAACACATATTTCAGCATGCATTTTCTCATTTTCAATGTCGTGGATATTTTACTTGAAAGATTTTGATATACAAGAATACACCCAGCAGTGGCTAGTACTTATAATTTATAGCGAAAAAGAAGAAGAAGTCTGTGGACAAAGCACTTGTTGATTTACAGTAAAAATATGCCTAGTCCAGTGCAAGTAAAAACCAAGCTAGTTAACTTATACTGTAAAACAAAGGTTTCAACGTCATGAAATTGATAAACTTATCTTAGTAAAGGCTTTTTTTTTTAAAGCAAGATGAACAAGTTTATATTCAGGGTTGATTAATTTTTGTTCTAAGTGAAGAAAATGGATTTCTCTAGGAGCAGTTGGCTCTGTCCTGTACATGTACTGTACAATGTATGTAGAACAATATGTCTTTATCTGATTCCTGTAGGCAACATTTTAATTCATGGTCACTCTTCCATTATAGTTTGTTCGTGTTTGTCAGATACATTTGGCAGTATTGGAAATGTACATGTTTACCAAGAAAAGACTCCACAACATTACATCATTACATGCCATTGACAATAGAGCAACATACAAAAGGATTGAATATTGATTGACGGGCCATTGTGTGAATTTGTCTGTGTTGTGTATTCAGCAAAGACTGGGTTGTGATACCTATTGTCATGAAGCCAAAGGAATGCAGGGGTACAGAGAGAGTGTTTATGACATAGGTACACACTTAGTAACTTGAGATCTGTAGGGGCCGGATTACTCCAAACAGAATCCATATATACGGTATTTGTCTCAATCTCTTTGGTCAGTATTCTACTAATACTGTTAAATCAGATCCTGGGTCTTAAATCACGCTTAAGAAAAGGAAAACTAAGATCTCGGACTAACTTCCTGTTAAACCCAATTTTTAACAAAAGCTTAAACTTAGCGGCAGCTTACAATTATAATCTAGGCCTTTTGGGATTTAAATTTTTTTTTTCAACCTTAACAAAAGAAAAAATGCACTTTGTACCAGGACATTTTTCAAAGAGTCTCATAAGAAACTTATACTGAAAAAAAAATGCGTCTTCTTATTCTTCCAAAAAAAAAATCAAACATCTTTTTTGTCAAATTAGCAATTTTGCTGAAGTTTTTTGGTATCTCTGAATGTGGAATTAATCACTTCTTTGCTCCATTTATGTCTTAAAGGCTGTCAATATCTTTTGTTTACAATGATTTATCCCTGGAAACAAATATAGAATGATCTTTTAGCAAATGAGAATAAACCAAAATATTGGAGTATGACTACAAAGGCTTGAAATTAAAGACAAACATAGCTTTAACAGGGTTATTCTGAATTATTAAGTCTCTTATACGTAGCCAAGATTGATGACATATTTGTTTCAAATTATTTCGTTTATAAGTTGTCTGCTTTGATAATTATGGCACTATAAAGGAAAAGGTTAACATTTACAATTGTATCTTCTCTTCTTTAAATTTTTTTTCCAGGAACAGAAAAAGGAACTTGCTGAAAAGAATCGCAGGCAACAGGAGGAGCGGGCAAAAGGGAGTCAGTCAGCATCATACCATCGTCAGATGTTGGATTCACGAGGGCAGGGTCAGTGTAATCACCCAACGTTGGATGAACAGAGAAGACTAGAGCATCAGGAGGTTCTAAAAGAGCACTTTCTTAGGTCAAGATTACGCTACAACGTAAGTACAAGGATTTGTATTCTTTTAAATAAATTTGCAGTTGTATTGTCTGTCTTCTCAAAGAGAAACGTAAGCACTTGCTTACACTTTTGTACACACTGTGTAATATATATCTCCCAGGAATGTATGATTATCATTCGTAGTGCTGAATGTCATGATTCTGCTATTGAGGAAAATTGAAATGAAGCAAAATAAATATAATAAAATAGAGGAGGAGCTAGTTTTCTTTTGCGTTCACCCCATGTTTTTTAATTGGGTATAAAATAGATATATGTATTTCATGTTTTATTTATCATTTTTATTTAAAATTAAACATCTCACTTTGATGGATTCCTGTAAAAAAAAAAATCTAAAGGAA
Organism: Hemicentrotus pulcherrimus; assembly: GCA_003118195.1. Classification (NCBI taxonomy): domain Eukaryota; kingdom Metazoa; phylum Echinodermata; class Echinoidea; order Camarodonta; family Strongylocentrotidae; genus Hemicentrotus; species Hemicentrotus pulcherrimus. The sequence continues at coordinate 350,806 of BEXV01000019.1, read as the reverse complement.
AATGTTATAAATTATCCTCAAGACATGAACAACAAGTGGTAAAATAACTTGTTTCATTTGCATAAAGAGGAAGAAATTAGGTAGCCCTGCCACATTGTTTGTCTCATAAATTTCAAAAGCTTAAAGACCCTATCCAATGAAAATAAAACTTGATATATATGGAATTCTGAATGAATGTAGAATACACATTATAAAGGAATAATATTATTGTAATCTACATGTATGGCCTATAAGCTTTCTGTTGATATATAATTCATCCCTTTAATTTTTCAGCTCGGATAATTATTCTCTTATTTTTTTTCTTATTGCAGGATACTGACTGTGCTCAGCAGTGGTAGACAGGAATGCTACAACACACACAACCAAGACAACTTATAAACAAGCTTTGATAATGTATGTTAAAAAGTGCAGAGAAAATGACGACATGCAGGAGAGAGAACTACATGTAGTACTAAATTGAAATAAATCTGTGCATTTTATCTAAAACAGAATAATGGTAATATTACTGAAAAGCACATTACAGAGGGGGAAATTATACCTGTGCACAAATAGTGTGGACTATATTTCAATGTATCAGACAGATTGATTTCAGTTAGTCAATGCTGAGAAGGATTGTGTTCATTAAGATGATATAGTGCAGCCTTATTATAAGATGATGTGAACAGTAATAATCTTATTCTTTTTATCCTAAACAAATTTAAATTTTTCAAGTCCAAAATATATGAACCAAATTAAGGAAAATTGAAAAGAGAAGTTTTAAAGCAGGCCCAACTTTATGATTTTTTTAGATTACAGATGTTTACCAACCCCTAATTAAGCTCCTGAAGCAAATATGATTTTGAATGTGGTAATGAATATGTGATTTTGAATGTGATAATGAATATGTGATTTTGAAAATTATATAACATCTAGTTTATTAAACTTTTTCAAAATCATCTCGGAAATTAATTTGTATCGTATTTTGTATGGAATATTAATTTAGAATTCCATGATTATTAGCTTCTACGTAATTATTGATTGTGTCATTTTGCAATTGTGTGATGATGTTAAGAATTTTTCTTTTCTTTTTTAATTGGCCAGTAGTGCATGTGGCATAGCTTTTTTGCTATTTGCACCTGTCTCCTTGTATATCAAGATATGCATGAAAAGTTTTTATTATTAGATAAAAAATCCTTACCTACTATGCAGGAAAATATTGCAGTTTTTATGTAGAGATATTTTTAGATAGATTCTATCATGTGCATCTATATGGTACTTATCAAGTGTTTTGGAATGCAGGTAGAAAAAAATGGAACATTATTGTTATGGTGTAAAGTAGGCTTTTGGGTCTGGTGCAGAGTAATTTGAGGTCAAATATCTTTCAGTCAGGTATTGTGTTGTGCTTGAATTAAAAGTGACCAATGGATCTATGGCTATAATTTTTTACACAACAATTGTTTATTCAATATTCCTATGCCTTTATATGCGTGGTATCTACAATATGCAATCTACATGTATGCAAAGTTGCTTGAACCTTAAGGTGTACTACGCAGTCACATTTGTATGAAATAATGTAACTTTGCTGAAAAACTAAACAATTTATAGAGTCATCGAAAATTAGCTTTGATACATGTACACGTAGACGGCTCGTGCAATTGCATGATGTGAATGGTAGCCTTCTGTTTTACTTTTTGGCTGCATTACCCACGAGTAATGGTCTAACGGAAACCTCCCCACCTTATGTGTATTTTTTTTCTTTCAATTAAAAAAAAAGGAAAATGATTGACCAATACAAAGTTGTATCAGTCTCTTACTTTGTAATATTTAAATGAAGATTTCAAAAGGCAAAGGTAATTTGTAGACCAGATTGTGCTAATGAGATTTGAACTAATTTATCAGCAAAAAATGATAGCAATAAAATGAAATATAGATTTTCAGAAAAATTGATAAGGTGTCAGTGCTACATATTATGCAACCATGAAGTTACATTTTGATGTTATGCTATGTGTAATCGCTACCTATATTCCGTCCATCTTTGTGCATTATTTGTCATTATGTTCACAATTATTTTTGTTGTTGCCATTCTATATTTGATTGTTTTTAAAAAATATTTTTAACATGTAATCATTTTCTGAATCTTGTATTGTTGATGCCTTATGCTGTTGCAGAAAGAGTTATATGGTCATTTATGAAGGTATATACAGTGTATATCTATCCTTCAGCCCGTCAACCAATTTGTAAATTCTTTCGGTGACTGATGGTCTTTAATTTCTCTCCAATTTTGAGTGATTATCACTTGAGATTTCATAGGTTGTGTTCAGGGACCCGTTTCAAACAGCCTTTTTTTCAATGACAGATGACAAAAATCATTGACAAATCTGCTAATGACCAATCAGAAGCAAGGATTTCACTAGCTTATAACCAAAACTGTCATTTGTCACTGATGACAAGTTTTGTGAAATGGGGCCCTGGATGAACTGATACGAAGGGAAACGGAAGATCTTCACCAACAAACCATTAATTGAGTGATTGATTGATGCATTCATTCATTCAATCATTGAATCAAACATTCAGTCTTTCTTCTTGTTTTGTTTTTTGGAGAGGGGGGGGGGGGGGNATTGTGTTGGTTAATCTTATTGTTTTCACATACATTTTGCAGAGTGGACCCCTGATAGGCGTACTCAATGCCCACGACAAGGTTAACAGGCGGCATTATCCCATCTTTTATCTTTTTTTCCTTTATTTTTCAAACTTCTTTAGTTTATATTTGTCTCACTCATTTCTAATGCACAAACTATTATATAACCGTCGTTTGAATTTATGTATATTTCACGATATATGCCGTATGCTGGAAATGGGTAATAAATGTATTTGTGTATGTACTACAACAACTTTCAGACCATATTTGTTCGTCTTTGTAATATGTTGGGAATGGGGATGGGGGGATAGTTCATACTCCATCAAGACACGAATGCTGTTTTCATAGTGCAGACAAAAGCTCTTATTCCTCATGTGCTTTAAAACAATGCGAAATAGACATAAAAAATGACACTTTGAGCGCCTTTAACTAACGCTTTGGTACGATAATAGTTGTCAAAGCGGACTCAATTTCATTTGAAAAAAAAATCTGTTTAAAAAAAAGGTGATTGCCAAAATTGACTGACGTGTCCCATGTAACTGTCGGTAGCGAAGCAACGGGGAGTGCAAGTGCCCCGCTCGAATTGATGGGAAAGGGTGTGAGAGAGAGAGTATTTGTAAATTTTGTAATCGATTTGGTGATATTAATAAACACATTCAAAACAGCTTTAGGGTTGGAACAAATTTAATTTACAAAAAGTAAAAAAAAAAATACATTAAAAGTGGATTCCATAAAATACAATAATGATATGAAATATTTTTTAAAAATCGAGAGAGGGAAGGGAAGACGGAGGGAAGAAAGAAAGATAAAAGTGAAGAAAAAGAACGCCCCTATCATTTATTTCTTACGCCCAGATATATACACAAATGAACCGAGTCCTTAGAACCTTTTTTTTCATACAAGAGATGATTGATTATTCATAGATGATTTTCCTGCAATATTATTAATGCTACGTATTAGATTGCACTCATATTTTTTTCATTAAGAGCCCTTGAATACAAACATTAGACATGTTAGAAATAATCGGGTTGCTTGCATCATACCATACTCGAATTGTGATGGATGGTATTTTTGGTTAATTTGGGGATGAGTGAGTTTGGTAACGGGTGAGATTATAATATTGATTTATCAAATGTGACTCGATTTCTGTGTTTGGTTAGAAGAATCGGTAGGCGTTGCTTGATTGTAGATTGTTTACTTTCTACCAAGCTGTACTACCTTAAATATGTCAAATGCATTAGCTGTTGCATGGAAACAAGCTAGAGTCGGATTGGAGAAGGGGGGGGGGTGTAACAAAATAACCAGTTCCGCGAATGGTGTACGACTATAAATGTTCCTAGTTATTAGTAATGCTCATCTTAGTCCTTTCCGAAGCTTATTATGAATGACTTTCATCTTTTTAGTAGAGATCCAATGTGCAGTTTCCAATAAGGAATTAATTTGGGGTAAGTAAGAACCGTTTATTTCTATTAGAGGGACTTGGTAACATGAGAGACTTGGTAACATGAGAGACTTGGTAACATGGTCAGATGAGAGAAAGTTGTGCTAAGGTAGTGACTTCAAAGCTAAATGTACAATTAAAGATAATCTGAAAGTTTGAGTAAAAACAAACCACTATTAATTATAAAAATTGGGAAAACTGATCTGATCGATTTCTTTATTCTCCCAACCATATTATCACAATTTAATTTAATTTGAGGTGAATGTAAATCGTCACAATTTATTAGCTCTAAATACCATTCTAGACATTTAAGTGTTGACAGATTTTGTTTAAGCCTGTCTTATTTTCATGGAAAAACGGTTGGGAAAATTCAAGAATGGTTCGGAGAAGGGCGTTAGAGGGTGTCGCACGGTGACACCTTCAAAGAAAACTACAAACATCTTTGTCGTTTGAGAATTTTGTTCAGGATTTTTTGCATGTTAGAGGGCTAGTACAGTTGAAGGAATATGATAAGTAATAATAATAATGATAATGATATTTAATTTTTTTAAATAGCGCTTAATGCAAATGTCTCTAAGCGCTTTACAAATATACTATTACCCCGGTCATTGGATTCAGTGCTTGCCCGCACACAATGTGTGCACAATCTCCACTCCCTGGGAAGCATTCCAGCCAGGCGTTACATGACGCTCAAAATCTGTTTGACCAAAATCACGCAATTTTGT
>BEXV01000019.1:253762-332694 GCA_003118195.1 Hemicentrotus pulcherrimus | reverse complement strand
TGTTTAGGCATTTTGTTTGTAACAAGTTTCTGTAACAACCCGTGAATTGGTCATGATATATTTTCTTGTTTTATCATATTTTCTCACTTTCTCTCATTCTTCATATTACTATCTAGTTTACCCTTGAAAGAGGATTGAATAATAAGTAGCACTGAATCAACAGCAACTTCCACATTGGCATGGCTGCAAATCAATCATCACTTCAATTTTAATTCAATGGCAAATATCATTTCACCGACTATTCGTGTATACCGTACGTAAACATATATCGACTGATACGAGTTGAGTATAAATTTTACCTCCACTACATCATGTACGTACTCGATCTAAATCGATTGTATTGGTGCAAAATTAGGTCATTCTATACGCCTTGATATTTCAATGCATACATACGAACCATTTCCCCTATTCCATTTTTACATAGATCGGGTTAACCCATATAATTGAAGCAGCATAACAATATAGAATAATCGACATTTTGTTCGCCTTGGCGACGTATTTTAATAAGTTTTATAATAATTTATCGGTAACCACGACCGATAGTAACGAATGAAGGACACAGGATTGATGAAAGAAAACGGATCAAAAGAAATGAAAGTGAGAAAAAAGTGTAAATGAAAGTGGGTGAGGGAAAGGAAGAAAGAGAGTGAGAGAGAGAGAAAGAAAGAGATAGGGTGTGGGTTGTGACGTATATTGCTCCCGACGCATCATTTTAATGACGTAAGAGTGCGTCAGTTATTTAAGAGAAGATGATGAAGAAGATGGTGAAGAATAAGGAAAAGAAGAAAATGATGAAGAAGAAGAAAGAATAAGAAGAAGAACAAGAAGATGTTGAAGAAAAAGAAGAAGAAGAAGGTGTTGGGAGCCCCTAACATTTGATGGCATATCATCACTTAAATATTATTATAATGTTGAAGAGGATGTCATCTAACATACATTTCTGCTAGGATTTTCAAAACACATTTGTATGAAGTCGAATATTGATGAAAGAATGCACGATTTAGGTTTCCTGCGTACAACAGAAAACCAAAATTCTGCATTCTTTTATCAATATTTTTCTTTGAACACATCATTTTTTTTAATGATGCGTAGGCGGGATCTTTGCAGAAGTGTGTCTTAAATGACATGCCTTTTCACATTATGATACAATCTAAGTGAAATTGTGCCATCAAATTGTCGACGAAAACTTTAAGAGATTTTCGATTGCGGTCTTATCTTCGCTCATTGATCATGCGAAGGCAATGAAACACATACCAGTAATTCAACCCAACGTTTTGAGCTCTTCATGTCGTTTTCAATTTCGTTATGATTTCTCTCTCATGTGGCACATCAAACAGCGTGTCGGTGGTTAACACAGCCAGACGTCAGTACACATAACGCATGGTACACAAGAGTCAGAACGGCGGCTGCGCACAAGATGTCACTTGCCTATTAAACGCAAGACGGCGTCAGAGAGATATCGTGCAAGAAGGTAATTGCAAAGTGATTAGTACAACATTGCCATAGGGGCTCACTACCTTCAAGGGTACGATTGACGCAGGTATTAACGTAATCGAAATGAAGCATCGCGTACAAGGGGTATGTGAGACAGATGGATGAACGAGGAGAGTACAAAATACATAACCTACGTTATGTTTACGTCAGAGTATATTGAATGAAAGAAAGAAATATCACAGTAATCCGTTTCACGCGCTCTAACTAGTGTTAGAGCATTTTATTAAGACACTATCCACAATACCCACATGATAGACCTATTCCAGAATGAAGACAAATCGATGAAAATTACCCTTTCCTGAATTGGAGCCATGCAGTCCAATCATGGTACAAAACAGATGGATCGAATCTTTTCATTAAATTCACGTTAGCTGTCTAATCATGTGCGATAAGTAAATTAGGTTTCGCAAAACCCAGGGCAAAAGCCTCCCCATGAATAGACATTTTTGTTATGGTATTCGACAACAATTCTAGTCTGTAATCACTGGAATTGGAGATGTGGATTATGGGGGTTATCATTAGGAGTATTTGATACGAGTATTTCATATATGAATATAAAAAAAGAAGTGGTAGAAGAATAGATATGGACTGTGGTTACAGGAAAGAGGAGTGCGGGGATGGGAGGGAGAAAGAAAGGGGAGCTGATTAAATGAGATAAACGACAAAGACGATTTGAGAATGAAATGATATGATTGAGGAAATACAGAATATCATTGGCATAGAAGGAAGGACACAAAATAGATCCATGCAAGATTAGTTCGTGTTAGACCGATGAAGGATGTCTACGGGAAAATTTGAAAAAAGAACAGAGAGAGAGAGAGAAAGGGGGTAGGCTTAAACGTGGAAAGAGAAAACAACTCGAGACATATCCGCACCATTATATCAAATTTAAATGAGTTTCGGCCACTGCAAGGGCCTTCTGCAGGGGAATATAATTATAGAGGCGGATGATATATGGGGTCCATCCTTCATACATTTATTGTGAACAAAAAGAACCCCAACCAAATGTTCAAAAGGGGGTAGACTGGCATCCAAAGGGTAGGGGGGGGGGGCTGCACCTCATCGGGAGTTTTGAATTACCAATAGAGTTCTGCAACCGCGACCTTATATTGGAAAAGCGAGGTGGTTTAATCAAGTTCTATTTACCTAGGCTAGGATAGTTTCATTCACCATCAAGAAATATATTCTGACGGCCTACTTTCCTAGGAAACCCATAATTGTAATTTGTTGAATTTTTTCGTATGGCAAAATATAGAAAAAAAGAAACAGCATGAAGTTGACCTCCCCAGCATGAAGTTGACCCCCCCCCCTCACTCCCTGAAAAAGGGTGGGAAATGTGCCTTTCAGCTCATGAGGAGGTATAGAGATTGCCCCTATGAGTGTGGGTGCCTTCCCTAGGTTTCCAAGAGATGAATGATCGTTCGGTTGTCATGCAACAATCCAATCAATACTGTTTGTCAACGCGTCTACTTGCTCGAATATACAAAATTTATGTGGCACTCCAAAATTGCACGGTGAAATCTTTTCACGTGTTATTCATCTTTAATACTCGATACTTTTTTTTTAAAGGTGCGTTACGTTAACAGGCATAATAGTCTGAGAACTCACATTCATAATAATAGTGGGTTCTTATGTCTTGACACTCCTTGCGCTACACACTCCTCTTTGTATCAAAGTAAAAGAGCCGAGGTACAATCACACAATGTCTAATATAGTGGCATGTATATTTCATTTGGTAGAAGTGATAAAAGAGTAACATGATTTGTATTAAAAGACGACAGGACAGGAATTGAAGCTTGTTAATAATCTCCAGGACATAATTTTCAAAATGAAATCTTAAAAATAAAGCATTATGTCTTGAAGAAAACAAAAATCATTTAATCTATCATAGGGAAACGGAGCGATAAACCTGTCTTACGAAGAAAGAGGAAACCACCCACTTTCATGATAATAAAGAATTAAAATAAGATAATAATAAAAGTCATAGGTCAGTCTATATTTCATAATTAATGCTCATACTGAGATAGAACACAAAATTGGTGATAATAATGAAATTTGACTGGTTGCTATACAGTACGTTGCAGAAAAACGAGACCGAGATTCATCGATGTTTTATCATAACTTAGTCACAATTATAATTCATAAGTGATACATATTTTGAAAAGCTTAGATCCTCCTCTTTCATTTGATGTAAATCATATCGTTTGATCAAATTATTGAAATGCAAGCATATTTTAAAACAAACAGAACTTTGTTATTCCTGTCTCATTTTTCCTGATTGAGGTGTCATATGAAAGAGCAGAAATTGAACTTACAAGAAATGTGATTTTCTTCTTGAAATTCATATACTGCCCGCCAAATGATTTTTTGGTTTCCTCTCTTCAAATTGCTTTTAATCACGCATGCGTGAAATATGCATCATATAACTTGCATCAAATAAAGGAAGAGGATCTAAGCTTTCCAGAAATGTGTCATTTATCAATTATAATAGTGATTAAGTTATGATAAAACATCGATGAATCTCGGTTTCATTTTTTTCTGGGACGCACTGTATAACGCTGAATATAACAACAACAACAACAACTTTCAGACTACTAAAAAGCTGTTGCCATTTTGTTTTGTCATTCTCATGAAGGAGAATGAAGCCGTGTGTATGTACATTGTATGTTTGTGTGTGTGNGGGGGGGGCGCTGCAAATTAAAATGGTTCGGTCAGCATCATATCCGTATGCCCATGCGCACTTCATAATCATTAAAATTTCATTAATTCGGATTTGAAGCGCAGTCTTGTTATAGGAGCATAAAGTGTACACTTGTGTCACAGAATTACGTAGACTTACACGAATATCGTTTCTCGGTTGTTTCCCCACGATTGCAGTAGCTACCTTATCTCCATCAATAAGAATCTAGGTAAGTTATTTGGTAATAATTTGCAATTTTGCTAATATTTTACTGACATTGTTCTCATTGGGTATAATGGAAATATTGGGGGGTTTTTTTATTGTGATTTCATTACAACTTTTAGGAATCGATGTAAGTGCTTTGAATGCTCTTAAGTTTTCGGTATTCGCTATGCTACCGTATTTCTGCCTCTCTTCACCCAGGGGGTTATAACGGGTACATGGTAGGAAGGAATTCCTTAAATGATGTAATGACAGAAATCCGAGGTAGTATATGAGAAGTCGACCACATTGCATGATACATGTAAATATGAGCGCTACATGAGTGTTTAACATTGTCATCATTATAGGCCTTAGTGTTATTGTTATTTTCATCATTATCATTATCATTATCATTGTTATTGTTATTAAGGGTAGAAGTGGAAGTGCACTAGTGTTTTATAATCATTACTATTCCTCTTTTTTTAAAGTTACTTTCACCATCATCATCACTTTTCACTTTTCTGCCTCAATTATACGTTTTTACATTTACTTTGTAAACCTGCTTTAATCAAAGTAAATCGTTAGAATATTCAAGCAATAGCCATCAAAAATATAAGAAAAAACCCTTACGAACTGAAGGGTTGAAATTCTTTGAACTTTGTACTTTTAAAGGGACTTTAAAAGGACATGTAACATTGATGAGAGAAAATGGTGCGAAGGAGGTGATGTCAATGATAGATGTACAATTAAAGATAATCTGAAAATTTGAGTAAAAACAGACCATTTTTAATGATAACAATTTGGGAAAACTGATCTGATCGATTCCTTAATTCTTTCAACTACATTATGACATTTTAATTACATTGCTTTATGAATGTAAATCGTCACATAGCAATGAATTGCTCTATTTACCATTCTAAACATTTAAGTGGTGACATGTATTTAATAGCCCGTTTTATGTCTTATCTTCATGGAAAAACGGTTGGGATAATTCAAAAATGGTGAAGAGAATTTACAGTTAGAGGGTGTTGCACAGTGACGCTTTCAAAGAAAACCATAAATATCTTGGTGGTTTGAGAATTTGTTCAGGATTTTTTGCATGTTAGAAGGTTAATACAGTAAAAAGAATATAATAAGTTTTACAAAATTACGCAGTTTTTCCATCAACCTTCAACAACGTTACCGAGTCACTTTAAAATCTGAAAGAAATAATTTAAAAAAGAACTGCCAAGACATTATGAAAGATAAACATTTCTTGACGAACCTGGAAGGAAAGAAAAAAATGAATAATTCACAGAAATAAACAGAAATTGAAGTGAATTCGAAATCAAATTTACTTTTTTTATTTTTATAAAATAATAAAGTACACTTGTATGCAATATTCATTACCAAAGAATTAAGGCGTAGTCCGGGTATATCCCCTATAAAATCTGTACTAGGGAAAGGGTATTTATTAACATTATGTTGTATGAGGCGTTTGATAGACAATAATAGGGGAACAAGAGAGAGAGAGACTCACACACACACACACACACACACGGAAAAGTGGGAATAAGGGAGGAGAAATCATATATAGAGGCATAAAGCATAAAGAAAAATACATTTGGGTTACAAGCGTTGCTACCCCTAAAACAAATTATGAACTTTTAAATGCGGCGCCCCTGACGCTTAACCCTAGGTATTGTTCGAATCTATTGCAAACGTTTAAGTATTGCAAGGGATTTCGAACCTATAGTATAACTTTAGAAATGACTAGATCGAAAAACATGCAGGAAGGTCAACGATTAGGCACGGAGGAAACGGAGGGAAGGGTAATCTTTGGGGACACATTATGAAAAAAAAAAGAAATACAAAAAGAGAGAAACAAAAAACATGAATAATGAAAATAAATGTCCTCTACGAAACAATCGAAGTGATGTATGGATCGATTTTGATCGATAAATAGCGCTTGATATACAGGGTTTTGATATCTATACTTGAGCTATGAAGGAAAACAAATTAGTTTTAGTTCATTGCTCCCTTTCGCAATTTTGAATCAGTCTTATAAATGTAGTCATACATTTCTGAATACTCAGTCATGAAAGGCAGACATTCTGATTTACATTTTTACATAATTCCCTTTATTTAATTATAAGAAATCTACTACTACTACTACTACTACTACTACTACTTCTACTACTAATAATAATGATAAAACTAATAATGATAATAATAATTATAATAATTATAATATTAGTAATAATAAAATTAGTAATAATAATGTTAATAATAATAAGAAGAAGAATAATAATGATGACAATAACAATAATATTAATGATAATGATAACAATAACAACAACAACTGTAAATAAAATTCTGGTCTGAATTGTCGTCTGTTGCCAGACCATGCTCTATCTATTTTTCTACATTTTTGAGCGACCAAAGAGCAATATACAGTTCATTAGAGCAGGGACGTGTTGTAGCTTCGTGAGAATAAAAAATGAAAGGTTGTGCTCAACTGTTTTAATCAATTGATACCGAGCTCCACTTTTTGTCATGAAATTTGTTTGGTATTTTTGAATAACAAGTAATAATTGAGTTTAATTTACCCTTCTCTGCTTCTCTGCGCTGCGGGACATGCTTTTATTATTACCCCCACTTACCCCAAAACACACTGGGGTAGAGAGTGGCATATTTGGAGTAAATGCCTTGCCATAGGAAATGTTCACGCTTCGTTCTGTCCTTATTTTCTCTCATTTCCGACCATTCCCTTTTCTCTAACATCCCCCTCCTGCCATTTGCCTCTCGTTTACTCTGACCTACTTTAAACCCACAATGTGGGCTGCCGATATTTCGATGTTTTCCCTTACATTTACGTTGGTATTACGAACCAGTATTACATCGATTCGCTACGAACTACTTCAATCTATCAATTAATAGTAACATTGACGTAGTAATATATTGACTGTTTACTTGATGTCGAGGTTATTTTCGGTTGTATTGTTGTGGGGGAGGAGGGGGGGGGGCAAGCCATAAAAGGAAAGATAATTAATACATAATTACTTGTAACCAACCTGCCATTTCGTTATAAAATGGCCATGGACACATACATTAAACTACACTACATTATTATTATCATTATTATTATTATTATTTAACAAACCTTGGTACTTGGTTGTGTGTTTCAGGGTGTTATAAGTTCATTTGACTATGTATTTATGCATATGGGATGGGTAAGTATTTTTAAATACTAAATAGGTATACTTTGAATATTGTGTTCTTTATACTGTATTGGATGAAAAAGAAAATGTACGAATTTAGTTTTGACCTGTAACTGATTAAACTTCTAAATTATGTAATTTGTATATACTATGTTTTGGTTTGTACTATATTATACTTCTGTTTGGATAAATAAAAAATTTCATAAAACAAACAACAACAGTTTTTTTTTAATGTGTTGGTACAATTTACAGAGGGTAACCTCTTAAGCATTGACGTTGCTCTTCCTTGTTTTATGTATTTCTATGCCGACTGCGGTCAATGTTATTATTCCTATCAAAGCATGGACCTAGCTTCATGATCAGAGTGTCTGCATCGTGGAGCCGTAATGAACAAATGAAGATATGATTAGTTTTCAATTTAAAAAGGCCTCTGCATTTCATAGGCATGAACGCTTAAGAATAAATCCCTGTAATCATCTCACCGAGAGCTCTTCATGATGCGGCAATTTAAAAAAAAAAAGTAGAATACGATTCATTTATTCACGTAATCTCCGTGTTTATAAGGTCGATTAGATCACTGTGGCAATAAAAAGTGATATATGGCAATACGTTTTGGCAATACGTCTTTTGTGACCTTAGCTTAAGCTATGGTCACAAATTTGAGCAGCGACCGACCGTTCAGTAGCCTGCTGGGTCGCTGCTGGAATTTAGGCATCGCCCAGCAATTAGGTCGGTGCCGGGCGGCGACCGCCCAGGCACCGAGCGTATTCTGGGTGGCGAATGAAAAGTGAGCAGGCGCCGCCCAAATTTTAACTCCGCGCTAAAACTTCAGCGGCGACCGAGCGATGCCCTAAAAACGGGCGGTGCCTGGGCGGCCGCCGCTCGGTGGCCGGGCAGCCGCCGGGCAGCCGCTGGGCAGAATTGGTTAAAAACACGCCGCTCGGCCACCGAGCAGGCTACTTTTGGGTAATGTGACCATAGCATTAGCGAAGTTGGGAGTTTTATTATCTGATGCAACATAGGCATACATGCTAACAATGAAAAAGGCAAATTTCAAATATACATAGATTATCGTTTATACGTGGTTTTTGTTTTGTTTCTCATGTGAAAGCGCATAGTTTCTAAATAAACAAGCATTATTGAAGCCGAACCGCCAAAATTAATACAGAGGATGGGGTTTAGGAACTAATCGAAAGAGCAAATTAAATTTATCGTGTTGTATTTCATTCACATAAAGGGCTTGTTTTCTGTTTATTGCTAGTTCAACATTAAATAAATCGTAACGATTTTTTACAATTATAACAGACTGTACAATAATCCTTGATTTAGAAAAATAAATTCATCATATTTTCCTTTCTTTTATTCCAGAATTCTTGTTATACTTCATAAAGCCGTCAAGGCATAGCAGGACATATGGCTCAGGCAATTTTCTCCCTTTTGCTGATGTTTGTTTTGCGGCTACTTAGTGTTGCAAGAGCACAGACGTGTACAGGTAAGTCCTTGCAGAATCGTTGCCGCATAGGCGTTAAGTCAGTTGCACACGAGGCGCGTTATTTGCTTACGCAGGGCTGCGCTAGCGACTGGCTTGGTCTTTGACGCACCATGTGCGAGTGATAGCGCAATAAAAAGGGAAGAGTGCAAATATTGCGTTGTATCACTGGCACACATGCTTACTAGTATGGTGAAAGTATATATTGGGGCAATCAAAATAACGCCGCGGGTGCATCATGCAGTTATGTAGATTAGAGGATTTCCCTTTTTTTTTCTCATCTAGCAGCAGATAGGCAACTTTTAATCTGCTTTGGTTAGTTATATTTCCAATATTTTTTGTTCTTGAAATCCCAGACATGTTATCCATTTTTTAATTTCGGTTGCTCGTACAAGCACAAGGGGGAAAAGAATCCAGCTCGGCTTAACACATGGGTGCTCATTTGGAACCGGAGGTAAATTGGCAAACACACCAGTCCCCTCGACATTCGTAGACAGATGTACAGTAGATTGACATTCCGAAGATGAAACGGGTTAGGGAGAAGAAGAATAAAAATCATATTTACACTTCTGTAATCAAATATTTGAAGGTTGTTCATCGAACACAGCGCTTCCCGGATTATCACAGACTCGAATTACACAACACACAAGTTTCTAAGAGGCAAACGAGAATCCTTCCACAACCCCAGTCATACAAAGGGACTGTTAATAATGTTAATAATTCCAAACTGATCCAAACCGATCGAAAATTCTCAAGTAGTGTTTTGTAATATTTTGGTTCGGTCTGTCGTCGATGTAATGTCGGCCTCTTTAGTGAGACTGACGTGTCAGAGACACTTGTTTCTCCCGAGTAGAACACACGGTTTAAACACTAGGAACGCTGACAACTTTGTGAACTTGCAGTATTGACTGCATGACACAAAAATAGTCAAATTTCTTTCCTCTACTGGTATCTTAACTTAAAACCGGATACTGGGCAATAGGTCCATACATTTGCTGTATTTTAATCGTCTTTTTGATTTTTACCATTGTTACCTATTATATTTAAGTCATATGTAACCTTTTTATATTTTGGGACCAACTACAATGGGTTAATTATCGAAACAAATATCAAAACCATGACATTGTTCGTCTTTTCAAGTTGTTAAATGAAGCTGGCACAGTAATATCAATGTCAATAACCTTAATACTGTGCGTCCTAGAAAAAACTAAACCGAAAATTATCGATGTTTTATCATAAGTTAATCACAATTATAAATAATTTCATTTGAGGCAACTCATATGATGCATATTTCACGCACGAGTGATTAAACACCATTTGAAGAAAGACTACCAACAAATCATTTGGCGAACAGTATCTGAATTTCAAAGAGAGAAAAAAAGAAAAGACCCACATTTCCGGAAATTTAATTTTCTGCCCTTTTATACGACACCTCAATCAAGAAAAAAATGAGCCAGGAAAAACAAAGTTCTGTTTGTTTAAACAACTTCTTGGTTTATTGTAATGCTTGCATTTCCATAATTGTATTGACAAAGAAGACGGAAGATTTCATTCATGGTTGATCGTCAACGAAACGGAGTTAATTGTTTTGTCAACTCTGTTTGTTGCTACGGCAGGCAGTCAGTACTCTCTATTTCAGATCCAGACTTTATGGATCATGCCTATTACCCCAAACTTGACATACATGGATACGATTCCGTACGAGATATCTCAAAGATCTATACCCTTTTCATGGCAACAATTTCGAATTTCTTTCTATGGCACATATCAAAGTTATTTATCTTTGATAGTTTCGTTCAGACACCGTCCTTACACATGCACTGGCAAGCTCAAGTGAATGATTTGTGGCTGGTTAGTGGTTTATATGTATTTGACTGCTTATTTGAAAGCAAGTGCATACTTTGTATTGGGAAGCAGAGGTCCGAGTGCTGCAAGTCCGTTCCCAGGGACTTGGTAATGAGTCTTCCAAAGGGCATTAGCGCACAGACATTAGTTTCGAACCTTGGAGCTCCCGGTAAGGAGATTTTTTCCTCTACCACTGAGCCATGGCTTGAAGAAAACGTTTGAGAAAGGTGTCTTAACTATCGACTTCAGAACTGCCACAGGTAACATCCTTTTGGATGTGCCAAAGACAAAGTCCTAATCGTTTGAACCATCCTGATAAACTTCTTCAGCAAGTAGAAGTTGGCTACCAGTAGAAGTATAAGGAAGATGCCTGAACCAAAGTCATCGAAATTGTCACAAATAACTTTCGTATATGTCATAGAACAAAGTCCTCATGATTTTAACCATCCTGCAGATGACTTTGTTCAAGAAAAAATACTGAAATGAAGTTTAAAGTTTAAATTCATTGCATTTATCCCCACAGTCGGAGATCATGCAGATTCCACCCGATTCGGTCTCGAATTTGTTTTCGGTCTCCCTGTGAGCGGCCAGTACAGTTCGTACCTCGGAGATTACGGGTGCTTTGTTCAGACCACCAACCCGGGGGGTACTTATTTTTACGCAGCTCGACCGGCCAGATCTGAGTCTGGACAGTTTGCCACAAATGGAATGCCGTCGAGTCACAAGCTAACCTATACAGCAGAGACGTCGGTTACAAGGAGCACGGGATTACACAACGGGACATTACGTGTCTTACCTGATTATAGCCTTATCATGTACCTATTTGGATCTAACACAAATGTAAGTATAAATAGAGCTGGACAAGTTGAAGTACTTATTGGCATGGTGATAAGTGGGAGTATGGAATGGCATTGAGTACTATGAATCCTCTGCCCAAATTTAAGGTGAACCTGTACAATATACGTCAGTAGGCCGAAACCGTAGGTGTAGTAGGTATATGATCAATTTTCAGTTGAAACATTTGGGCAAAACTTACCCTTGCCCAAAACCTGATGATTTAACATTTTCTGCTTAACCCTGTCTACTCCTGCCAACACCTGTCAGGAGACAACACTCGGTTCTGTTTTTGATGACAGGTGTGGTTTATTTTACTTCTATCCTTTACAGGAAGGTGTATATGGGGCTACCGCCTTAATTCCTCTTGAATTTCTAGGCCAGGAATATTTTGCATCAGTTCTAGCCGGTCCAGGTCTTGGACAAGTGGTTATCTCTTCGACCGGTGAAACTACGTTCATCCGTCTGACACCCAATGGTCCATTTACATATGACGGTATTACGTATTCTAGTCCCTTTTCGGACCTTGAAGTGGAGATTCCGGCCTGGTATCAGATGATTATCACTACCTCATCCAACGACTTTACCGGGTCGAGAATACTGGCAAACAAGACTGTTTCGGTATTAAGTGGGTCCTCTTGTGCATATAGTCCAGAAATTGGCAGTGGATCTTGTGATTATGCCATGGAGCATCTGTTGCCTTACGACAAATGGGGAACCACCTTCAACGTACCTCCGTTTCAAGATGGCTCAACGGGATACTACGTCCAAATTACCTCAGGCAGAGACGACACGACCATCAACGTCGATGGTACATTGGTCAGCCTTGGACAGGGGCAGACTGATAGCCGAGAAGTCACCACGAACGACATGCTACGTATCACCAGTGATAAACCCATCCAAGTAGTGCAGATCCTAAAGGGAGCCGCATCAATGGTCGTCATACCACCTGAAGAGCAGTACACACTGTTGACCAGCTACTTTCGTATATCAGGTGCCGACTCCCTCAGTATATATTTTAACCACTATTTTACAATTGTGGTCCCGTGCTCCTCTCAATCCGGAATTTACGTTACTGGCACAGCCCCTGGTGATAATATCTACCTGAAAACTGCGGTGTCTTCAACAGCAAAGGGCGCCATGTGTGCCTACTTTTACACGGCAGGCCAAACATATACATACACCGTATCGCAATCTGATCCTGACGGAGCCTTTATTGTTTTGAATTATGGAAGGGATGGCACAGCTGCTGCTGGAGATGGTACAGCTGGGTATGCTTATGTAGGCGCTCAAAAATTCCAGACGCAAAGATGCTTAGACTACCATACCATTATATATGGTAAGTACACATATTTCTTTGGAAAATGACATCAATAATTACTCTTCTAGTTGTAGAAGCTTTTAGATAGTTGCTTTATATTACGAGTGAACATATCAAATTTCCTCGAGTGAATGTGATCATAACATTTATTTAATCAAGACATTCGGAAAAGAAAATTATACAGCTTTCGGAAGCATTTACAAAATTGTCATCGATTATCTAATAATTCTTTTTTTTATCAGGAAAATAAATAAATCTCAAAACTGTAATAACTTCAGGACACCGTAGTTGATATCATTTGTAATGCCGAAATATGACTGACATATTTATGGATAAACTACCAGGTCTATTTATATGACTATTTTTTCATTAAGGTTCTCATGTTGAAGTCACTCGGTAACATTGTTTAAGGTTGATGGAAAAACTGTGTAATTGTGTATACAATTTTACTTGATTATGTTCCTTCTACTGTACATGCCCTCTAGCAGGCCAAAAATCATGAGAATTTTCTCAAACCACAAATATATTTATGGGTTTTTTTTTAAGGCGTCACTGTGCAACACCCTCTAAAAATGAATAACAGTAAATTCTCCCAACCATTTTTGCATTTTCCCAACCGTCTTTCTTAGAAAATGAGACATAAGACAGGCTTTCAAATATCTGTCAACACTTAAATGTCTGGAATGGTATATGAAGCCAATTTATTGCTTTGTGACAATTTACATTCCCTTTAAATGTAATAAATTGTAATAATATAGCTGGGAGAATTAAGGAATCTTTCAGATAAGTTTTGCCCAATTTTTATCATTAATAATGGTCCGTTTTCACTCTTTTAAGATTATCTGTAATTGAAATCACTACCTTAGCATCATTTTTTTTTTATCATCTGAGCAATGTTACCAAATCCCGTGCAGGTTTCCAGTGTGTCGTGTTCATCGGTTTCTTCATCGGGAAATCATTTGTGATACCAGAACATGACTTATACGAAAGACAATCAAGCCTACTTATATGACTTTTTTTCATTCTAGGTTTCTCATTATTTTAAAGAATTTGTTAAGCCCATTATACAGCAATAATGAACAAATACTGTCTGATAAAGTCTGGCTTGTACGAAGATAGTTGAATTCACAATATGAAAGAAGTTAGAAAAATAAGGGACAAAAAATCACACCCATAACTTGGCCAAACGTAATTATTTCAGTGGTTACAATAAAATTACAAATCGCTGCATCACCTCTGAATCATGAGGGACATCACATATTTGTATTACGCTTATGTTGTATTTTCCGGCATTTTTCTATGTATATTATCATGTTATCTTTGTAATGTTTTTATATTTTTCAATTTTTCAAATATTGTCCCCTTGAAAAGTTATACTCGGTATTAAAAGCGGGTCCATTTGTGTAACAAAAAGGCTGAAAGAGATAAATAGAGGGATAAATAAATGAATATTTACATATCGTATTTCAACATATTTTTCCCCTTTAATAAAGGTAGTGACGTAACTACTCAAGCAACAACTACCCAAGCAACGACTACAACGTCAAAAACAACAACAGAAACTCCCACCACTACACCAAGTACTGAAAGCCCGACAACCACATCGGCAACATCTAGCCCAGGTACAACTTACTCTCTGAAAAAAAAACTTTTTTAAATTCAAATATTTGATATCATATTATTTGGCTGCCAGTAGATGTATGAGGAAGGTGTCTGAACCATAGACAGTCATCGAAACTGTCACTAAGAACTTTCGTATGTGTTATAAAACTAAGTACTCTTGATTATAACCATCTTGCAGATGACTTTGTTTAACAAAACGATACAAATTTGGAATGAATTCTAAAGTGTAAATCTAGTGCGTTTATCCAGACAGTCGGAGATCATGTACGTTCCACCCGATTCGGTCTCCCTACGAGCGGCCAATACAGTTCGTACCTCGGAGACTACGGGTGCTTTGTTCAGACTGACATCCCGGGGGGGGGTATTTATTTCTACGCAGCTCGACCGGCCAGATCTGAGTCTGGACAATTTCTCGTATATGGAATGCCGCAACATTTAAGTTAAATAGACGATGAATTTAATGAATACATGATAATAAATAAATATTTACATATATTTGTACATATTTACTGTTAATACAGGTAGCGACGTAACTACCCAAACACCGACTACCAAAGCACCAACTACCCAAGCAACAACTACCCAAGCAACAACTACCCAAGCAACAACTACAGCAACAACAACAACAACAACAACAGAAACGCCTTCCACTACACCAGGTACTGAAAACCCGACAGCCACAACGGTGACAGCTAGCTCATGGGCTGAAATACCCTTTTTTGTTTGTTTTGAATATTTGATATCATAGAATTCCATACTAATGTATTGACAAATATAATACAAACAATTGCAGCTACAAGTGGGCTATTGGTCAGGTCACCATCAAGAAGATCAATGACTTATGATGACTAGTATAATAGTAATTACCCTCCTCCTCTCCCCCCCGTCCAATCTATGTAAGAGTTTACACCTTATCATTTTACTTCTGTCCACTTTCTCTTCTTGTTCTTTCTTCCCCCTCGTATGAAGTGTGAAAATAAAGATGGGATATTTAGCACTCATCGGTTTTCAAGAGCTTTATACATGACTTGCTTTCAAACACGTCAAACGTGTCTTCCAGGTCAGTTTTTGCAGGTTGAGGGTTAGGTATAGAGTTAGGTTTAGGGTTAGGATTAGGGTAAAATTATCAAATATGATCGTTTTTGCAGCGGAGCCAAGTTGTCTCCGCGCCCGAGTTAGCCCGGATTCTTCCGGGGGACATGTGTATATCTGACCCTGCTATCGGTAATCAATAATAAAAAAAAAATGTTTTGCTATTTACTTTAATTGTTTTCTTTTTCATGTTTGTTTTAAATATCCAGTTGCTCCTGCTCGGAAGTCCTCAAGTAACTTCTATCTTCGTTTTACCGACAAGAATGTTGCCTTGAGCAAGTTCATTGAAACTGTCGAAGGTCGAACAACCCATATCCGTTGTGCACAACAATGCCTGGGCACCTTGAACTGTCAAGCGTTTACATGGGTAAAAGCGAATCAACGTTGTGTCCTCAGCGGTTCCATCGACTCACCAACCGACCTAGTCCAAGAAGTTGGAGTCAACGTTTTCGTTCGTTCATGATGAAAATGGCCACATCCATCGGGTACGAACCTGATGGAATATCGTTCGCTCTTACGGTTGACTTTACCATTTTTGACGAGATTTTTTTAGCGTACAACATCGAGGAAAGATGATAGAAAGTGTCCTTTTCTCGCATAAAGGCAGTATTGACGTGATGTTTGTTAATACAAAGAAAAATATATTTTCCAAAAGGTTTAATTGGTTTTGGTAATCGAAATATAAAGTCTAAGCTTATATCAACCTTAAAGTTTTGTAGGAAGCTTCCAAGACTGCTGCCAAGAGCAAACTCATTGAGGCTGTCGAAGGTCCAACAAGGTCCAAACAAGCAGCTAATTGGCGTTATATCCTACGCAGTTCCATTGACTCACCAACCGATCTGGTCCAAGGAAGTTGGAGTCAATCTTTTCGACCGTCCATGATGAAAATGCCCAAATGTTCGTTCTCCAAAAAGGACACGCCTGATGGAAAATCAAACAAAATATGATTGGCGTAACAAATTATGACGTGAGCATTTGTTGTCTTTAATATTGAGGATACATTGCTATCAACATAACGTCATTTCGGTAATAAAACCTTGTAAGTATTGATTTTAAAAAGGAACATTCCTTTTCAGGTCGCGTGTTCCATTATTTTGGCAGGTATGCATCACATAGGTGTATCCAAACATTAGACCCCCTCAAATAGATAAACAATCTGACATATTTTTTAGTCATTGAGGGGGGTGTCAGATTTTATATAAATGTATATACAAGTAAAAAGTCCTTTTAGAGTAGGTTGTCTGACCACCCGAATTACAAAGTCCGCAATATAAAGCAAGGTGTTTATGCAAGCTACACTTATGATAAGCATTTTTGAAATTAGTTTGAAAATATTATGCTTAATGCTTAATTCGTGATGGCAACAGATTGCAAATTATTATAATGATGGATATATTAGAACCTCCTAATGTCATTATCACTTGATTATGTAAATATAAATTCACCTTGAAATAAATGCTTAGTACGTGTATTTATCTGTTGTGGGAGATGCAGAACATATTACCCTATATTTACATATGCATATACAAAATTACAGAAACTTGTTTCAATGCAATAAATTCATTACGTATTGATGAAAAAAGGTGTTCTGGTAAAGAAATTCCCTTTTTGTGCCGTTTCTTTAATTTTCATTTAAGTACACTGCAAGTATGGTTGGATAAAACTTAAATCATTCGATTATATTTCAATTTGTATGATTAAAAACTATTATTTACAATTGTCAGTAGATGTGAAGCTGTAGAACATAATAATTTGTCCCTCACCTAAGCTCAGGATGAGTTATCATCCCATTAATATAAAACCAAAGATATCCGGGGAAAATACTATACACGAACATTTTTGAGGAAATGTTCAAATGTAAATTAGTTATAGTTCATTTGCAATAAATGTGTTGGACTTGTCAATATCCAAAATATATCTTTATGATAGAGCGCCATCTGTAGTTCTTTATTCCGAAAATCTTCTCTAAATCAGATCTGTGATTCAAAAGAATCGCTTAAATTGTAAATTGAATGCATTTTTTTGTTGCTTTCAATTTTTTGTTGCAGACAAAAAATTCACACATTAATTTGTGAGATATCGATTTTCACGGTTGTTTACAGCCGAAACCTTCCGATAAAATATTATATCTATCCACTCAAAAACAAAAAGTTAGATTTGTTGATTGCTAATAATTTTCCCGGTTCGGTCAGGGAGGTGACAGACACCTCCCTGCTTTGGTCAATGTCTTAAATAGCTCAATTAATGACAGTGCGCCAGCTATCGTTCCCACTTTCCAGATTTCCAAGAGAAACAGACAGTCGAACTGCCACCAATCAGAACTAAGTAGCTTTTCAGATTATAAGTCAGGGCCTCTCGAATGGCAGTATAGCCGAGTCTCTTTTCGTCTCTAGGATCCGGCTTTTAATATTTTGCAGCAATGTTTTGCCGAATCTAAAGGTCACTGCTTGCCTGATAAGTTTATTGATGTGTGTATGGAAAAATTGACTGTTCACTTTCTTTCATAATAACTGATTGATTGATTGATCGATTGACTCACTAACTGACTGACTCACTGACTGCTGACTGGACATAATGACTGATTGATTGATTGACTGACCGATTGGTCGATTGTTTGATTGACTGATTGATAATTGTTTGATGCCAGATCGATTAATCAATGAGTGACTGAATTTTTTTTTGTATAAGTCGATTGGTTGTTTTCGGCTAAAGCATCCTTAAGTACTATTTTATATTTAGGCAAGAGTTCATATTCCCGGTTATGTTTTGTCTATCAAAAGTAATTGTTGAAATATTTTAAACAGTTATTAAGAAAATTAATACTAAAAGTTAAACAGTGCAAACAGTCTCTCAGTGTAACTTGTGCGTTTGTTCTGTACGGTATATCGAGCTATATGAATGACTTTAAACATTGTAAAATTGACCTCGTACTATTTTTCTAAATACGGCCTAAAATAAAAACTTTTGGTATTGCCCTTTGGGTGCCAAAACATGGGTCGGTATTAATTAATTTTTTAAAAATCTAAAAACCGATTTTTAATAAATTTATAAATAAATGCCGACCGTAGATTTTCAGATCTTGGGGTCGGTCGCAAAGGGCAATACAACAAGTTTTTATTTTAGGCCTAATGCCGAGAAACGTTCAGATTCCAGCGTCGTTTGAAACGCATGGTGAGCTCTCTGCTACGCACTCGGACACACACACACACACACACGTACATTCCACGCCCACGGGAACTAGACCTATGTTTATGCACGGAGATGACTCTTTGGTTTATGAAGGCTTTATAACCATTTGTTTGTTGTTTCGTTTTTTCCCCTACGCGCTGTACAGAACCCTCCCCATTTAAGCAGCATCGTGCGCCCTCTGCCACTCATTCAAGCACAAATATCACTATACACTCACGCACCTTCGACAAACGCACACTCCACGAAAACACACGCCCATACTCCCACGGGAATGCAATGTTGTTAGTGTCATCTTGATAAATTATTCGTGCATTCCCAAACATATCTGTGGCATTCAACATAATAAGGTAAAATTAATAATTTAATGGTTAACCCAACGAGTTGAATGGTCTAAACCTGGAAAATGATATACAAATCTTGGTGAAAGTTTGTATAAGGACTTGGAAACAGATTTTTGAAATAAAATGATGGTGAAGAAAAAAGTCAATCCACAACGAATTTTGTGATAAATCTCCCATTTGCTGTTTACTAAATCATCATTAGTTTGCATTATTTCTATCATTTTATCTCGGGCGTTACGCAACATACAATATGAATATCATTTTGTCCGGTGGCCTTCAACCCAGTTCATATATTCCAGTAGTTTAGCCTCTGTACCGTTTTCGTTTAGCGCACCCAATCAGCTGATAAAATAACATACCCTCATCGTTGAAGGTAGACCTAGCCATTCCTAAAATCTGGGTCCTGAATACGACGGAAATTTGGGGATTGCGCGATCAGTGGAGAGACCGCGCTGTGTGTGGGGGATAAAAAAAAAACGAACGAACTGAATCTGGACTAATATTCCAGTCATTTTGTGCGTAGAGGAACATAGGAGAAATGCCAGTGCAGGGGGGTGTTTCACAAAGATTCTAAGTCAAACTTAACTCTAAGCTGGACCTAAATATTAATAAAATCTGCCATGATAATAGAAAATATGAATGATTTGAATCAACATTTTATGCTTTTTAAAATAACTTTTACAAAATATTTTCATCCATGCCAACGGCTTTCCATAGTTTTTAGGTCCAACTTAGAGATAAGTTCAACTTAGGATCTTTGTGAAACACTCCCAGCAGTGTTAACACTATATGAGAAGACAAATATAAACTTTCAGTAGTATACTGATTGAAACTACAAACTTTTACCAATCTGTTTCCGTGATCTTCTACTATCTTTGCAACCACACTACTGTTGAGATTTACTTTAAAGTCCCACTGCACTACTTAAAGCTACTTGCGCCCTCTATATACCAAACAATGCCTAATCGGTGACCGTTGGTCCCCCATGCTCCCCTTTTTCTTATGTCAATTTAGAGCTGATTTGATGAGATGACGTCCTGTCAGGGACCATGCGGGGAGGTCTAATCCCTCCTGGCCAAAACTAGTGCAGATAGGCTTTAAGAGAGTCATTTCATCAAGGCTTAGGAGACATGAAATTATGGCCTTGTCTAAAAGCAACCTCGTAGATAGGCAATCAAGTAAAAGGGATGAAAATATGGAGGTCGAAATGACAGGGAAAAAGGTTTATCTGAAAATGGGATAATAGAGAATGGTCAAGGCAAAAGGTGACAACGCTATTGATCCTTCTTCTTCACTTCACGAGGTTTGAAATGATTTCTTCGCATGTTTGCAGTGAATGCAGTGACCGCATTCGAATCGTGTTAGCAAGCCAACTCACGTCGCAGCCAAAAATTAAATCTTTCATATCTTATGACAAATTACTAAGCCAACCATGAAAAGGGGTATCTCCCATAACTTTTGCTTTTTTCATTTGAAAATGGTATGTGATTTAATTTTGCAAGCCGAGTTAGAAAATCATCCCGAATATCTTCTTAGGAAAAAAAATCGTACATCGCATGGTTGGGCTATCAATAAACCAAGTGATTACATATGGAATGTGATAAAGGTATTGATCTAGTGTGATTATTGCCTTGCAATTTTAAGCAATGAAACTGAAAAAACTAATATTACCACCGATTAAAGGGAAATTTGAGTTCTGTTTTGAGACCTCAAATGCCTTCAAAGTGCATGGTTTATATCTATGACATTTATAGTGCCATTTTAGGACCGAAAATTGCTATGAAGGTAATTTTTAGACCCCAAAATGTGTGAAATTTAGCCAATACGATCATACCGATTCAGCTCCACTGTCAAAATAACATGGTGGCCGTTAATTAAGTATTTAATTAAAAATAACAATACATGAGCCGGCTAATTGTGGGTAATATAAGCAACACGAACATGCCAACAAAAAAGCCAACATCGGCATTGGCTGAAATACGACGTAAAATGAAGTATTTCGTTTTTTCAACGTTTTTTTTTTTCTTCAAATTTTTAAAGATATCTAATATATGTGGTGGTATACAAGTATTAGAAATCGTTAAATTTCAGCCGTCTCTGAACCGATTTTGATCAAACAAATATGATTTTGTCATTTAAATATTATGTTCTTTCAAATTTGACACTCAGTTTTTCATTATCTTACAAACAAAATTTTGTGAAGCATCCTCTGCAACAGAACTCAACAGAGAACCGAAGCTGTGACGTCATAAAAATCAAATTTGAGAAATTCTCATTTTTTTCTTAATTTTCCGAAAGAGCATTAAAAATAATGTCCAAATGCTGAAAACCAATTGAATATGCTAAGTATTGGCTAAGATATGACCATCTGAATAAATATACTCCCCAAAGGAACTCAGTGTTTTATTTAATCAGATGGTCATATGTCAGCCAATACTTAACATATTGAATATGTTTTCGAAATTTGGACATCTAGGGGACCTACGCCCTTTAGTCATAAATGACAGTAAATTAGGATTAATGCCCAACAAAAGGGCTCTTATATAGCACATCGACAAGTTTTTGATCCTGGGGCCTCACAGTTGCTAGGCCATTGCTTTGCCACTGAACCATTACTGTACGCAGCGGGGGCTTGGGTAGGGGGCAGTTCCCACAAATAAAAAAAACACACAAAGAAAATGCAATACATTTTCAATAATCCATTGAATCCCCCCCCCCGGTCCCCAACATAAAAAAAAATCCTCTGTGTGCCCATGCCTTGAGCCATAACACATGGTCGTACAGAGGATTTGTTTATATATTTGAGCCATAATATAGATAGGAGGAATTGTATAATGGTAAACAAATTATTAAACAGGATTTAAACTTGCACCTTTGGAATTTTAAATATCTTGGATAGGTATTTTTCCTCCTGTCAGCAGTGCCAAAGTTTTACATTAGTTTATTGATAAATACTAAAACATACACCCTAAATCGTTAAAAATAGACATTTCTGGAAGAACATGTGATTGTTTTTATATTCATGTACATGTATTTGGAAAAGTGTGTGCCGATGGCAATATAAACTTGATACATAAAGACTTTCTTTTATTAGTCCATCAATGCATAAACTTGTATTATTGTTAATTTTTTCATTTGTAACAGGGAACTTGGACACTTTGCATCCATTTGATTGAAATTATTTTTTATATATTCTATTCTCGAGAGGTGTCATCGGGCTTCGCTTCTTTGCAATTGTGCGTAAGAATTTCGATAATTTGTTTATCTTCTTAAGCATTTTTATTTTTTGTTGTTTTGTTGTTTTGTTGTTTTCCCTGGTGCGTCAATTTTCTGTTAAGCAAATTTTGTCCTAAAATCCTATAAAGAACAGTATGTTTATTTGCCAGATTAGGATCTGGTTTATTTCTAGGCGCCAAGATCAATAGCACTAATAACTCTGCGATTCTGCCCACGTGGGCTTACAGACATGCATAACATTGTATATCCTAATGATACAGTAGATACCTAAGACGCTGATATAGAACTTTCTAACGATTTGCCTTTACCACACTTCGGAAATGAACATATTTGTTTCTTTGCAACACTGCAAGTTTTATTGTAGTTTTGCATGGAGGTAAAATGATACACTCTCGTGGGAAAACATCCAGTCCGGTATCCAAAATCCAATTATTTTATGCTCATAGGATGAAGTCTGCATAGAACCGTTCTGGCTTTCTTGCTTTCTGCTGTTGTAATTGCCTTTGCATTTTCCCCCTTCACGTTCTTCGCTTAGATTGATTCGACTCGAAAACAGCCTAAAGGTATATATTCGATTTGCAAGAAATTTGTGGAATTCAACTTCGGAGTTAACATGTTTTGTGCGTATTGAACATCCCCTTTGTCACGCAGTTTTTGTTTGTTTATTTGTTTTTGTTTTTTACGAGCTCTCCTTGCTATTTTACGTTCAATACGGTAAAACAAAAACAACTGACAAAAAGTAGTCATTTTCTTTTTTTTTTTTTTTAAGGTAAAGAAGCGTTTTCAACTTTTGATGAGATAAGGGAATCCGTGGCACTGAATGTGTTTTGGGTGGGCTTGGGTGTGTATATAATGTTTCTCTCTCCCCCATCTTATCCACTGGATCCGTTACCATCTTTTTTTACCCCTCTATCTCTCTCTCCTTCTCGTTCAAACTTTTTATCCAACAAAACTAATTTATTTAAAAAAGTAATAAACATGTTTAAACAAAAGAATATTCTTTGATAACGGGAAAAAGATGATATCATCTTATCGGAAATTGCGTTCTTAGCAAGCACTGAATGTTTAACCAAGCCAACATCTTCTATAATAATACATGACTGTGTACCATAATATTAGTATACCAGCTACATGGCATGGTATGACATAAGAGTAAGCATAGGTAGTTGTCCGGTGGGGGGGGGGGTAGTTGTCCTAGGGGGTAGTTGTCCTAGGGAGTAGTTGCCCGGTGGTAGTTGTCCTAGGGGGTAGTCCCTGGGGGGGGGGATTTGTTCGGGTGAGTAATTGTTCCAGGGGGTAGTCGTGCCAGAGGGTGATTGCCCTAGGGGGTAAATGTCCTAGGGGGTCGTTGACTGGGGGTGGTTATCCGATAGGAATATTACTTCAATACGCTACCCTAAAGATTTAGGTTTATACATGTAGATTGGGCACGGAAGGACTAACAAATCGTCGTCACGAACGATTAATTGACTTATAATGACTTGCGGGTATAATCTTCTAAATTAGATATATGAAGTAATAATGTGTCTCTTACATCCTTTCCAAAGCCCACTACTGCACATTTTTACCGCCCACAATCCGATAAACAAACTCTCTTCTTCTCTCAATCTTGTTGCATTTCCAAATTATTCAATCAATATGATAACCAAAAGGGAGATTAGAGAGATAAATTGGTCAAAATCATTTACGTCTAGACACAAAATTTATTAAAAACTTTTGCCAAAAGTAGAAGGTATCTATAACAGCATTTGGATTTGAAACCGTGCCTGGCAATGTAGCTTGTAGCTTTTTTTATGATTTCAAAAAAGAAACCGTGTACTGACTATGAATTTGTGGTTGGACTGGCGCTGATAAACCATACTAAATTTGATTACAAAGCAGATCGACTTTGCTTTTATTGATTAATCAGGTTGTCTATTTTTATGTCGCAGATTTTTTGTATCTTTTATGTTGATTCATTCTCTTATATCTTTCATAGTGTTTCCACGCTTCAAACAGTTATTGGTCCAAAGTTGTGGCCGGCTTCGAGACGACAAAGAGTCGCGACAAAAAATTCTCCCATAAACAATTATTTTTGGGCGTTTTACGTATATTTGTGGAAGAATGTTTCAGAAATGGGGAGACAACTATCACGCTTTAAAGTTCATTTGTGGTTCAATGTACAGAGCTTGGCCTAAGTTCGATTCCAAATCAATGCAGTAACTGTACGTTAGTTCCCCCTAAAATTATCACCTGCTATAACACGGTTTGTGGTCACATGCCAGACTGGAAGACACATATTTGATTTAAATTGATTGCCAACGCTGTGTTTTATTATGGTCTTAAGTGAAATTAAACAAAGGAAGCCACTTTTACACCAGGCGCCCTTTGCTTGATGCGGGAATGCGTCATTTGACAATCGCGGTCTTTGAGCGCCTAGCGAGGATGACATCGTAAAAAAACATTGATTGCTAAATAGATAGCCGAAACACCGAGTTGAATTTAATACGGTGTATCGGTAAATATCAGTGCAGGTTAGAACGCAAGCGAAATGACACCTCATGCGTATTACACGCGTACTCCAAATTCGTTACGGATTGAAGCGCTAGAATTCCACAATGTTTTGAGAGTATCATGTTTCATAAAAGGTGTAACGGTGACAAACGTCGACTGTGGCAGGTAAAGCGCACTAGGAGTTATTTAAACATGATTTGGGACCCGGCGTTGAATTTACTGAAGTGGTAGAATATGAACTAAGGTGTTTTGAGTGCATGATATCAGTACCAAGAGCTCGGCTATTTACGAAGAGTGACGAAAATGGACGTCGCTTTTGATTGGGCAGTTATTTCATGGAGCTTCAGAATGGTTCCCTCTTATAGAGATTGTGCGTGGGAGGGAACCAGGGAACTATTTGGAGCTACATGATTTTAACCTATGAACGCGCTAGCGTACGCTTATATCATGTGCTTGTCACAACTTTCAATACGATAGTTTGGCCATACAAAATGAACTCATTAAGCAAATGGAGTTGGTTAATCTTAGCAATTACCATAATGACGAAAAGGCAGTGTATTTTCTTTCCTCCGTTCGAACAATGTTGGCCAAGAATTATCAATTAGCGCATTAAAGAGACCATCTAGTGCTTACGAGATTTCAAATCAAACAATTGCGCTTGAATATCAATCTTGGAATGCCGGTACCAGGCGCAGACAATTGAGTCACGGCGCTATCGATTTGCCATCGTTGCCATGACAGCAGTGGAGATTGTGAGTGATGTTTGGTGAGCAAGGCTGTCGTTCGTGTAAATACACTCCTTTCTGATCCGGCCCATCACCGTGCATCTGAAACATAATACCCACATTAGCTGTCTACATCGGTTATCTGGCGTGCTCTAAGCTGGTGTCGATAAAAGCTGGGATTGACGAGATAGTCTGGCTCGGTCCTGAAATGGGTCAGACGTCCGCCCCCACGATTTGTACATGATGCCGTCATGGCGCGGTTCGCAAAACTATTACAACGTACCAGTACCAACGCCCTTCCGAGTAATTGATATCCATTATTTGAGCTTATAAATGTTTCTTATCATATTGTATGAGGCGGAAGAAAAAAGAATACCCCGTATTTTGCTGAAATTCAGTCCCGACGCCTGGCATTATCTTGAGTTCAAAATCGGGTTTAACAAGTTAGAATCTAAGGTTTAAAATAAAATTTCTTAAACGCGATCTTGGACCAAATGATCAAGTTTAACTGAATAAGAAGGAACGTTGTGTGTTTAGTGGTACATTTAATCGTTTAGTCTAGTAGGCGATGATATAGAATATTACAAACTTTCCCTGATTCGGCCATCTCCTGTCCACCATACGTACAAGCATCTACCCAGTTTTTCCTCGATAATTTTTATGGTACTAATGGAACTCCTGCGACACTTTTTCCCCCTCGTGTCACATGCTAATTAGATAAAGGTGTCTTCGAATTCGAACAGTTAAACGAGATCTAACAAGATTGAAGTCTCTAAAAAGAACCTACAGCGCATGCATCAAATTTGTTCGTATGGATGACTGTCACATTAGGTATGTGCAATTACTTTAGGTGCAGTTTCACAGTAGATCTTTAGTGAGGTAAGTTGCTACCCCGACCTTTTAAACCCTAACAAACCTGGGACAGCTCTTTGTCCCAGTGTTGGGATCTCTGGCGTATCCGTAACACGATAACGGATAGAGGCTTCCGGGAGGAGAGGTCGAATATACCGGTTTACTAAAACATTCAAATTTAATGTATACTTTTGAAACAAGGGTTGATCTTGACAACCTGAAATATGGCCCGATGCTTCCCCGACTTAGAAACAAGTAATATATGCAGTCTGGGCTGCGAGTATTGTAGTTCATTCATTAATAACAGATTAATGGCATAAATCGTCACTAGGTCCCCGGGAAAAAAACATCCATCAATTTGAATATTTTACTAAACAGTTTTTTGTACCTGAGGAGCCAGACTTGACCTAGACACACTGCACGAGATATGCCTAAATGCATTTCCTTATCAGGGTTTTCAAATGTGTTGGAGACAATCGAAAACTCTCCAGAAATGTTGCTTTTCATAAACTAAAAATCAGTTCTATCTTTGGGATGAACGCGGAGCAAGGAGTTTTTGCAGTATCTTGACCAGTTTACACTCCGAAACCAGTGCGAAACCAAAAGAAATATATTTTTTTCCAGATAAAATGAAAATTCTGGTCTAATGAACAAAAGTGTATCGTGTTTAGATAATTAAGATTACATTTTGCTTATGCTTTATAACCAGCGTTCAAATATGTTAAGAATACGTCGTCTATTTACGATCTCTCAAATGTGATCTTGCTTTGATAAATCACTTACGAACGAGCCTAATCAACTAATAGACATATCTCCTCGGGCTTATTGCATTTCTTGCTATTAGAACAAAAATAAGAATCGGTCCGGACCTGGAGATTTGAAAGCTTTGTCAGTAGTAATGAGTCATGAGGAATTAACCCTGTAACTCTTATACAGAGTAACCCGTTTTCTGTATTTCATGACCAGCGGTGATTAAATCAACAGTAATATGGTGTTGTGCATAAGCGCATACGCCTGCAGCAGTCGTAAAAGAAGATGCAATCTGTTAATTACAAAAGCATTGGTCGCCTCCGGTACAAGTGGCAACGGGTGCTCTCTCATGCCATGCCTTTTGACATAGACCATTACTCTTAAGTAAGTAAGTCTTAATTTTATGTTCCATAAAAATAGACCTACCCGAAGTAAGATACGTTGGCGTCTCCGAGTAATAAAGGGACGAAATCGAACCATAAAATTAATTAGCTTTCAACGTATTCCTCAAAGCATCGAGAACAAGAAGTTTTGTCTCGAAATAAATCTTCATTCTAGGTAGAGTGATGTGATGTTGTATTATAGTGTTATATTGATTTGACACTTAATATAAGGGTTGAGGGATCGAATCCTAACCCGGTAGTAACGGCCTTTGATGATACATTAATCCTCATGTCCCAATCTCCATCGAAGTGTAAAAGGGTACCCGACAATTGCGAGGGCATGGCCTTCATGAAGCACAGTATTATACTGATGATGGTTCCCTGGTTAAACTAAACAAGAATTGTCATAATTATCATTATTTTAATCATTTGGTATTATCATCATTATTATGAGATTACTATCATGGTAGTCTCATAATGATGTAACGTAATATTCATCTGATATCAAGCATAAGCTTTTTGTTATCGTGACATAGTGACGGTTTTGCTTACAAATCATAAGTACATTTTGAGAAAGGAACCTCTTCTTCTATGTTCTTTCAAATAAATGAAATTAATGTCGTTCGGAACATGCTGAATTGCATGATGAATTCTGTCATTTTACCGAACAGAAGATTCCCTCTGACCACAGAAATCTGTGTAACTTTCCATTTGGACGCCACGTTTCATTTTTGGCATTTCCTCGTTCAATTAACATCATATTCTGTTCAGTTTTAGTCTTGGCAACTGCACATCATGTTTCATGTTGGTATATTCTGTTTGACCTGTTATATTTATTTGAGTTATATATATTTAGATATGTGTATTGTTTCCATTGGTACGTCACGTTTCATTCTGGTATTTTCTGATACAGGTTTATCATATTTATATATAAATAGATATATATTTTTTCTTCAGTCTTCCCATTTTTACTTAATTTCAATGTTGTTATTTGTTTTGTTTACTTGCACCTTTCCACTTTTTTTTATTGATTTCATATAAATAAAAATCTGCCACATTATATTTGAGTACCTGCCATTTTATATTTGGGAAGTAAGATGGTGTCATTGCAAGTTTCCTCTAATTATATTTGGATGATACATGTTGAACATTTGCTTTCTCACAAAATTTTCGAAGCTGGAAATTCTTGTATTCGTAACCCACCCCAACATATTTACACACATACCCGTTCTATAGGGAAATATTCTTGATATCTTTTAAAAAGACAGGACCGTTTATTTCTCAAATTTACAGAAAGATATAAACTCTTCTTGAAAAGCCGAATTCAATAGAGAGCCGAGATATTTGTTTCCAATTCATCATGACTGTGCCGGGGTCTATTCGCTATTAAAAAGAGCCGCTATTCATAAGGACCGCTATTCATAACGTGGAAATTGCCCTCTTCTTTTATGAATAGCGACCCTCTTCTCCTATTATGAAAAGCGACCCTCTTCTCCTATTATGAATAGCGACCCTCATTTTTTATTATGAATTGTGACCCTCTTCTCCTATTATGAATAGCGACCCTCATTTCGTATTATGAATAGCGACCCCCTTATCATGTTATGAATAGCGACCCTCATTTCGTATTATGAATAGCGAACCTCTTCTCCTGTTATGAATAGCGACCCTCAAGTCGTATTATGAATAATGAACCTTACGAACAATAACCCTTATGAAAAGCGACCCTCATTTTGCATTATGAATAGCGACCCTCATTTCGTATTATGAATAGCGACCCTTTTTTTTGTATTATGAATAGCAACCCTCTTTCTGTGTTAGGAATACCGACCCTTTTGTAATATTATGAATAGGGACCCTTATGAATAACGACCACGATTTCGTATTATGAATAGCGACCCTCTTCTAATATTATGAATACCGACCCTCTTCTTTGATTATGAATAGCGGTCCTTACGAATAATGACCCTTATGAATAATGACCCTTTTCTCCAATTATGAAAAGCTGACCTTATGAATAGCGGTCCTTATGAATAGTGGACCTTATGAACAGCGGACCTTATGAATAGTTGTCCTTATGAATAGCGACACTGACCCACTGTGCCATGGACCTGCGTTGACCTGGTGCCTGGTGGTAGAATCGCTGCCCGGCAAGTGTTTAGATGGCAGGTTCAAATCCTCGTGTTTCCAAATTACTCAATCGAGCACGCAATTCTTTTTTACTGGGTGCAAGCCAAAATTCTTTACAATTTGAAAAACATATTTGTATGGAAATTACCAGATTATCAGATCTTGCTAGCGTGATTGGAAAAAAAGAAAGATATATAATGGGTAAAAATGCATTTGGGTTAGAATATGAATCTTAGATTTTTTGGAGAGGAATTGAGATCACCTTGCCCCAATAGATATCAGAGAAGATCTTCAGAAATTTGATGATAATCAGGGATAATCTTATAAAGTATCTTCCACTTATCAAGAAAGATATTGTAATCAGAGCGTCAGATTATTTTGTCAGGATTTGGATTTTAATGATCTTAGTTGAAAGGTTCAGTGTGAACGGTTTCCTATCATGTGTAGGTAGCGACGACTATGCGATAAATGAAAATGAAACGTTCTTTGAATGAACATTATATACATTATATATATATATATAGAGAGAGAGAGAGAGAGAGAGAGAGAGAGAGAAAGAGGGAGAGAGAGAGAGAGAGAATATAAAATATGTGTAAGGAAATGGAGACAATTATTCGATAAAATTCGAAAGTTAAAGGTTGTCAATCTTTCGGGTAACCAGGAGGAGAAATTTCTTAAACTTTTGCCAAAACTTCTTAATGGAGGACACAAATAGGAACTTTAATCTGAAGTTGCGTAACCATTAATTTTTCATTTAATTGCTCATTAAATATGTAGAAGAAGAAGATGTCACTCAGACGTTAAAAACATATGATTTTAAGGGCAGTAGACTCATTGGCTCATTAGCAGAGCGATTTATGAATCATGATTTCTAGTTTAAATTACGTTTATGGTAATATCATGCTTTTGTGTTTTAATGAGGTTATAATTAATCATAAAAAACCATCGAAATACGTCGCAATTAAAATGTAACGTGAGCGTTTTGCGAAATGGGAACCCATTGGCCGGGTTCCCCGGGTTTTTAAAATGTATTTATTTGTTTATTTCTCGTTCGAAAAAGAGCACTGAATTGAGGAAAGAATTGTAAAATACCATCACGACGACAACAGTCTCAAGAGTTTTTTTTTTTTGGATTCTAATCATATATGAATTTATGGTTATTCTCTAACAGACCACTTTCTAATTACCATCTGATGGGTAGTTTGATCCCTACGGGATATCATT
This sequence comes from Hemicentrotus pulcherrimus, assembly GCA_003118195.1. Lineage (NCBI taxonomy): Eukaryota > Metazoa > Echinodermata > Echinoidea > Camarodonta > Strongylocentrotidae > Hemicentrotus > Hemicentrotus pulcherrimus. The sequence continues at coordinate 301,591 of BEXV01000019.1, read as the reverse complement.
GCTTTCGCTTCCGGAAATGAAATTTCACCGGCCTCTTAATTTGGGGAATTCATATAATTCTAAAACTTGGAAGCTTTACCAGAGATGGCGAACAAAATGACGACATGTACCTAAACCCGGGCAGTCCCGATAAATCATATTCATCATTCAAGTTGCAGCATTGTGCAGTACCACTCTTGTTGTACTATATGACCTGCTCATGGCTGGGCAGTAATTTGTTTTCTAATTTGACCTTATTTGCCATGCGGAAATGAAATGGTTCCTTAATCCAGCTCTCTAAGTTCAAGCGCCCAAAAAAGAGCAATAAATGAATAATCTCACCCCTAATTGTGATTGATGTCACTGCCAGCCCTGTCACTGATGTCGAAAGTTCTTCTCTGTTCGAAAATCATGAAAATATAACTACAGACATCGCCGTGTTTTCTCGTCGATTGATGACAACACGTTCTAAATCCACCTGTTCACTCATATTTATTGTTTCCTCTGTGACCTGTTTTAATCGGTAGACAGGTTTTCATTAAACTCTGGCAGTAATTATATAGAAAACCCGCGGTGTAGATACATTGTGATATATTGGCCCATGCCCTCATTACAAGTGGGAAATATATCCGACTGGAGAGAAGGAGGACGCTTTAGGGACACTATATTTGAAAATATACTTATAATAGAAAGCTGCAAAGGAAATATAATCAAAAGTCGACTATTCATTAAAAAAAATATTGAATATCATATTTAACTACGGATGAGCTGCCCAATTAAAAAAATGCTTGCTATGCACCTTTTGATATTAAACATATACGAATAACCGAAATGTCTTTAAAAGAAAGTGTACTAAAAATTGATTTGTTTTTTATCAATGGACTTGAACGAAATCAATGGGAAACCACTAGAAATGTATTGAATGATTGACAGGGGGTCGTCATTATATTAAGATACAAACAATGTTACTTTCGGACCTTTTAGACAAAACTGTCAAATAGACAATCGAAAAATCATTGATTATTCATGCAGAAGTTTTTTTTAAATGTATTGAGAAATTAGAATTGTGATTAATTGGCCCTATGATTACGACTTGATAAAAGACGAAGAAGTATAAATCTACGACATCGTTTCTGAATATTCGCAATGAGGTTGGTATTGAAATCTATTGAGAAATGAATGATGTTTCATTGAGATCTTATAAACACAACTGTACTATACAAAACAGGAAATCTTTTTTTAAAACATTGCTTTTTGTATGTTTAATACAAATATTGTTAATAAAAGTGTTTAGATATGATTGGTAAATCTCTAGTTTTGTCAATAAAATTGTTATGCGTTTAAAAGCAATGGTATAAAAGAGTACCAGACATCATGCACACGTAGAATTTCAATTGCTTTTTGTATTTATTAGAAATTTGTTATCATCAAATGCTTTTACAGTGTAAAGAAATAGTGTATAGTTATGTTGCAGAGAGCTTCATGTGCATTATGTTGTTAGTTTATCCGACAATTATCTTTTATATAAATATTGATATGTGTGATTCCTTCCACCCATCTTGCCATTTTTCTGTAAATTTAAGTTGCCATTTTCTGGGTTATTTTTCGTATTAAGACTTTTAAAGGAGAAAAGAGGCAAAAAGCAAATGATGCTTTAATGATAGAAATATCTTTCTAGCTAAGCCCTTGTTCGTCTCCAGCTCCAAACATTTCCACCAACATCATCAGGTCAAATGAAGCAGCCGTCCTGAAAAATGACGCAGGCATGAACTGGTTCGTACCAATCAATTATACCTCCAATCATTTCCAAGGAGAAAACACTATTGTACCCATTGATTAGTTTTCTGAATAATTAATGTTCTATTCTGGCATTCCGGTTTCTTTTGTCCGTCCATTATTGATATTGGCAAGACACAACATGGTGTTTCGGCCACAACGAAAGAATGTAATGATCACAAAATAATGAAAGATGAAATTGACACGAGGAAATTGGAGAATATTTTGAAAACCACATATTGTTCTCTTATATCATTCATTTTGGGGGCAAGAGTGCGCCTTCTTAATAAGTAAGAGCTAATGGGAAGGCGACGCTTGGAGGTCGACATGCACTCTTGTGAAAGTAGTGTCCACCCTGTTCTCAAACAACTAAACACCACCGACTAAACAACAACGTCCTTAGATACCGGAGTTGTCTGTCGACGAATGAAAACAACAATCCTGTTATTAAACAGACTGAGAAGCTTATATTTCGGTTGTAAACTTTTGTCGCTGTTTCTAAAAAATCTAACGATACTATGTCTGTTATCCTAGACATTTCTAACTAATGTAAACTGATGGACCGAGTCCGAAGGTTAGGTTGATTGACACAAGACCAACAGTCTCCACCATTACATATCGATCTGGGTCCATTTACACCTTTCCACAAACATGATAGTTCTCGCCTTCAGTGTTGAAATACATGAATAAAGTTTAGAATTTTAAGTGAAGATGTGGCTATGAAATGTCCCCACAAAATCGATTTCCTTCCGTACAGGATCATTGTTTTTAAATTTGCTTACACAGAATGGAATACAGCTTGTGGAAATATGTTTGCTGATTGTAAATGTGTCCTGCGGATGCATTTTCATTTTTTTTCTCTCGGTTTCCCGTTTACTTCCAAGACCAAACGTTATTTCACACATTAGTCTGTGTGCCCTGTTATTTTGCGCTTTGCCTATTTTTCTGTTGTTTTTAATTATTCAAGAATTGAGGCAATGATGAAAATAAACGATCATGATTTAATGCGAAATATTCGATTTCTTTAAATTTGTTGTTTACCACAACAATTGAAAAGTAAATATGCCTATATGCTTTTACATACAAGTGTGCGCCGTCAAGAGACACACAGCTGTTCTACTAAACGGACTGATTTTATATCCCTAAGTGACTTATAAAGTCTAAATGAAGCTCATGATAACATGATTGCTCGATAGTTTTTCGGAGGCTGTTGAGATGAAATTATTGTATAATTCTTAATCATATATGCACAACAATATACTTTAAGGGAGAAACTGTTTACAAATTACTGATTTCCCCTTCAAAGTAAATTCAAATAATCCATGACAAAATATTATGTCTACAGAAGTACACAAGTTGTAATACAGTTTTATAACATATAGACAAACTGCAGTAAAACAAAACGAATCTAATGTCATTAGACTTGGAATGGATAAACAACACATCTCTGTCCAATCATTTCACTGGATATCATTTTGGTGTCGGTGGTTTGATGAAGTTATCGATTGTTTGTCCAGTATAGATAATGCCTTTGAATGGAAAGACAGGCGTCTGTGAAGGACGGTAAAGGGGATGGATGAAAAGATGAATGACAGGAAAGTACTAGGTAGCACGTCTGAAGGTCCGTCGCGGGTATCTTGGGTAGATATGAACACAGTGTGATTTTCGCACTTTGATTATTGACTTGGAGACTCTCCATTCATAACCATGACACCATAACATAATGGTATGTACTTAGAATAAGCGATCGCAAACAATTTCGTGAACATATAATGCAGTTTGATTAGCCTTGCCCATCACCAATCGGAATACACGAAGATAAGAATGACGTATTAATAAGATAAATATTTCTGTGAAATATGCAGCACTGTATTGCAAATTCCCTTGAGTTGACTTGAATTGGTCGCTTTTTTGCATCAAAAGAAAATAGACGTCTTAACTTTTGTTTTTATAACGAATTCTCTGGTGTCAAATTTTTCGAGGTTAATTCCATACAGCAGTCAGATCCATTAGTTCAACCTGTGGCCCGACCTTTACAAAAACATACTTCTAAACCTCAACTTGAACAAAATCGCAACTCTAATCCTAAGTCTATTTTCTACGAAATAAAGCCCGGCTAAAAGCTCGCGGGAGCACATGTTGTATCAGTAAGCCTATCTATTTTTATGATTAACCTTGAAAAAATTGGTTGCGATATACTTCTTTATTGCTTGCAACGAGGAGCCATTTCGGTAAGCCTATATATTTCTATGCCTAACCAAGTCACCTTTTTACTATATAAAATTGAGTGTGGGTGTTGTTTATTATAGCAGTAACACCTGCCACACTGAAGGTGTTTGTATCTCAATATCAATTGTGAGATTACCTTAATCCCCAGCTCATCTCTTTTGATAATTTTTCTTTTTGTGTTTGTTTCAACAGCAAACGTTCGGGTTTCTCTACCTCCTACAAAATTGTACAAGCTCTGATATCACTGTGTGTAGAGCGCGAATCCAGAAAAAAATACCATCTTGTTGGCCCAAATTGCGTCGCGAAATTAATGTCAAATTTTGGCGTGGCGTAGGCGCGGTGGTAATGATTATAGCTGGGTAATCCAATTGGAGTTGCCCTTGACAAGGCTCGGGTTGATTTAGCTCATCGATAAAGGTCCGTTCACATTACCAAATTATGACCCGTGGCTGATTGATATTTGGCAAATGGTGCCAACCAAAAGGTTCCTGTTTTGGAGAATATATATTAATTTGAAAGTGGTAAAATGGTATTTGTAAACGTATTTTTCAGATTTCATCATTCGCAGATAGGGTCAGGTCATGAATGACATGTCTTTTCTTCCATGAAGAGGAACCTGTTTTAATTTTCTTTCTAAATTACGGATTTATTGTCTCGGTTCACTTACATAAATCTTTCCCCATTCAAAACACATGGCTTTGCTCTGAAATTGTTTCGATCTGTTCTTTTCAATAGTGATTAAGTTATTTATGTTAATAATAATAATGACATGAGTGCACCTTGAACTTTCAGGATAATTTGTATAAAATCTTTTTTTATTTTTTTTTACATAAACCTTTTCTTTACCCAGCCACATACATAAAATCGAATGTGTCTCATTTTAATTAGGGTCCTATGAATATAGCGTACTGAAGTCAGCAACTTCGTGTTGGCTGTTACTGTCTACTTCATCAGATCCTCGTCTTATAAGTGTATTAGTTAATAATAACTTATCACAATCCCCCCAAAATAACCGCTCGGCATACTTAATTTTCGTTTACAAACATTGCGAATTTTATGACTTCTTGACTCCATTCCAGTTATCTCAAGTAACCTTCTTGAAACGAGAAAAACAAAATCGATCCCGATTGCGATAGAGCCCCTTTGCAATCGTTAGTGATCTTGCTCCTGTGATCATGTGACCAGAATGTCCGAAAAATAAACGCCTTCACATTACAGTTAATGCTATCGGATAAAGCGATATCAGTTTTGATTCGTCGTTGGTTTTGTTCTTGTTCTGGCCAGATACTTGGCGGTCACCTGGGCTGATATGAAGCTTTTCTTTAGTTGATTTGCTGAAAGATTCTGATCCACATTTGGGACAACAATACGCAACAAACCACAGGTAAGCAATTTCGTAGTGGACATTGTTTAAATACGTTATGATTATGTACGTTCGCATATAACGTAATGAGGTAATCCGGGATGACAGCGTGGCTTGTTGCTGTTATCCCTCAAGGTGACATATTAGCAACATTTATATTCATTATACTGTTGAGCGTTGTGGGGCAGTCAAAAAAGAAAAAAAAAACTTCAACAAATCATACATTAGCGCATGTATTACACTTAAAGGAACCTTGTCATATTGTTGCCATATGTATACATGTAAAATGATTCAGATATTTATAAAAAAAACTGTTTATCTTGACCAACAATTAAATTGTTTTCGTCTACATGTTATTTTAATTGCTTTGCTTCCCGGATTCTCATTTTAATCCACACAACTCAATAAAAAAATCCACTTTTTTCTGGACATTTGTCACCTTTTGATGGCATCAACTTGAGTTCACGAGACCATTTATAATCCACACGTTAGCAAAATAAAAATATTATGAAGGCAGGTTGGGAAACTAGGCATTACGTTAATAAGAAAAAACATTAACATACCCTTGTCGCTATGGTCGGTGGTTGTCCTGCCGAAGATTCAATTTGCCATGGCAATTTGTCAGGATTAGGGGCCACGGTGTCTATGATATAAATTAAATCTGTGCAACTGGTATTGAATATATATTACTTGCTGATATAAATTGATGAGCGATATAAAGTAGATAGATAATTAGATACAAAGAATGGATTAATTTGATGAGAGTCTAAAGGGTAATATGTTGATAAACCAATTTACTGTAACTCTACAGACATGTGTTGGTCAAAGGCAAAGAAATCGACCGTTTGTTGGATTTATGTATGTTTATAGGCTGTCAGCTCAGTAAGATCAGGAAATGATATTACTTGAGTAATGACCAAACACGAGAAATCATCTATTCCTTATCAATTTCTGTTTGCGTAAAAACATTAAAAATACATCATTATTAATACTAGTATCAATCTAATAATGATTCTCGACACAAGATTGGATATAATTTTTTTTGCCTCGCAATATATGTGACGAAAGTGAGAAGTAATCTATTAAAAAAACTATAACCCTTAGAACTCATTACGTAGACTGCCTCACAGTGACTGTGAATTTTATGGGATATTTGGTTTAATCTAAGGACGATGATTCTATTTTGTATCATATTGTATTGTATTGGTTTATCGTGGAAAAAAATCATCGGAAATGCAAATAAGAGCTTTAGTTGATCAGTTTACAAAGTAGAGAGAACATGACGTACCAATACATTGACGATACATTAAGATATATTTAAATCTCAAAAAAAAGTGTTTTGCATATTTACCTGCGAGTTACTAGTTTCCTCGGCGATATAACATTTCCATTTGTTTTAAGTAAACATGAATTTTATAAATAATGCTTTACATGTTTATTGTAACAACGACGCAGTAGGTATAATAGTTCACGAAGACTGATGGAGATCGCGCTTTGTAAATCCCATAAATAAGGATCCTACTTTGATACCAAGAAAGTAGAAATCGAGATGAAATTGTAAATGCAGGTGAAATCAAAATGTTGATATATATAGAAAGATAATGTACAATAAAATATTAAAGTTTGGAGCAAAGTTGAAAGATTGGTTTAACGAGTTGATGTTCCGTACTCAAATAGTTCGTGTGCAAGCAATTGCTTTATAAAGCCTGAACATAAACTTTGTATCATAACATTCATATTATATTTCCTTAATACTCGTCTGCAGTGGGAGCGATTCTTGAATACTCATTTTGAATGGCATTTTCTTTGACAAAGTATGAATAAGAACTCTCATTCATTTTTATTTTCACTCATTTTTTTTTCTCCAGAAACGTTTCTCCCATTAGTTATTCAATTAGTTTGTCATTCCGAGAATACCAATCAATCATGCAGATGTGCCTTAAAGGGAAGGGTTAGTTCTGGGAAGAGGTGACAATTAATTTTTGAGCGTTATCATTGCATTAACCAAGTGTGGAAGAACATCAGACTAAAAAAAATGTTCCCTGAAAAACATGGCTCTTTCAAATTCCTTAATGTTCTAAATATTACGTCATAAAAATCGGGATATCTTTATGCAATATGTTCGTGTAGTCGTCCCATATACATCTTTTTGTGTACAGTGCTTGTAACTTTACCAACACTGGGCAAATTTATTATGATTTTGATGATTCCAGAACCTTGCAGTACACACCAATACTTAGATGCAAGATGATCAACCTTTTCTGGTCGATTCCACACCGTTTCTTTCACAATGCAGTCGCACGACCAGCTTTATCTCAACTTTATCTTTAATGGAGGTTTATTACAACACACGGGTGCCAAAATGAACTCATAAATTGTGCTTTATTTGTCTGTGGCCAACACTGTTGAGTATCTATATCATCTCCTGATTTCTACAAACTCCATTTTCCTCTTGATTTCTTAAAGTAATACGGGTAAAGAACTTACACATTTTACTTATAGAGATTCAGTATTGGGTAATTATTAATATCACATGTACAGACGAAATCGTTTATGTGGGCTGAACAGAACATTATATACTATGCATGACAGACGATTGCGCAAGTATTTCATTATTCATCATTACACTTGTCACCGTTGATTTGCAATTCATGAAGGCGATGTACCTTTGCTCATCAATATATCATATCAAATAATTGGTCAGGATATTTCATTACGCGTAATGAAAGACCATGTTCTGTGACGTATGTCGCCAACATGATGGACTGTGTGGTGCTCATCTTTCTCCGAGCAGTTTCATGTTGGGAGAATATCTCATCAGATCGATGAAAAGATCGTTTTACCATATTTAACGACCCCTTTTCATTTTTTTTAATGGGTTTGGCTTTCGCGTGCTGACTGTGGTTAGCAATCCCTAAGTACAATGTTATCCGAAGCTGACTCGAACGACACTTATAGGGAGGCTTGGATTGAGGACATCAACGTGTCGATGTTTATTATTAGGTAAAGTACTGGAGGGCGTGAAGATATGAGTTTGGTAGAGGTATCAAGCCAGAGGTGTTGTGGTCCAGTATATAATTTTTTTGGACAGTGAACCACATGGTACGGGGTTCAGACCTCTGTCACATCACGGATGTTTGTTTTTTGTTTTTTGGTAAGGCATGGCTCTACATTTGCCACAATCCACCCAGGAGAGGCAAATGGGTACCCAGCAGGATTTAATTCCTCAAAATGCGCGAGCGCTTTAATGGCAACCGTGTTAAACTTGGCGTAATAACAATGGGGCACCAGGAGGGGAAATGTGCCAGACATGAGCGCTTTTAAGACTCCACTTTGATCTTTACAGTGTATCAATATTACTTAGTAACGTCCCTAGTTATAATGTTAAAGATATAACATACAATTTGATGATAATAATCATAATTGTATGTATGGTAATAATTATGATAATAATAGCAACAACAATAATAACGAAAAAGAAATCTCTTCTACTCATTCGGTATCTTTCCGACAAAAACTTTTCAAAGACAGAGTGTATTATACTGATAATATCCCAGTGGCATAATTTGTTACGCTTAAGCAAACCAGGTACCCATCGTCAACCGGGTGTAGAGTGGCAAAGGTGGAACCAATGTCTTAAAGGTACTATGTCCCTTTTGCAGCCAACCTCAATTTCTGTAGAACTTTGTAGGAATTTTGAATATGTCATGTATGTCCTATATGTGAAATTTGAACATTAGCAGTGCCCTAATATTCAAATGATGCAAGGAAACCCGTTTACTTGCTAGACTTCATTGTCAGACACTATTGAGTGACTGACTAGCTTTTTTCCCTCTTTGGTAATAAAATGAGCTGTAAAGGGTATATGAGCATTTGTTGACATCAATAACCCATTTCTTGTGATGTCCAAAATTAAACTGATTAGGTGTTTGCGCAGCATAAAACGTATGACCATTTGAAGACAATTTAAAGCCCCACCTTTTTTAAGGGAAGTATTAGTAGTATCTTTCAAATGCCGTTGCAATAATACCTTCTCATTTTTTAGCCTGCAAATGGGACATAGTACCTTTAAAGGTCGTTAGTACCGGTAAGGGATTATTGAGAGCTAAGCGAATGGATGAGCCATTATACCCCAATATTTCCATGCACCTGTCCAAAATATTCATAGAAGCTTGCAATTTTTGTTCGGTAAACAACACTTTAACAATTATTACAGTGCACCTATACACCCCCTGAAATCTGAAGATTATCGGTGACAATCATTCCTTGGGTGCAAGTATCAAACACGACACCCTCTGAAGGGCAAAGGAATGCTTATAGTGAGAAGGCGTACATTTTACACCGAACCGACACCGATTGCATCTGCCAGTGCCATTGGGACCACAACAATCTGTCTTGCCCCTAACCGTTCTCCTTGTCGAATGTTACGTCTCATGTTTCTTCGTGGTGTGCGGCATGGCTTGCTCAATCTTTATCATATTTCTGCCCTCGTCTCTGTCTTTCTCCCCTTCTCTATCTCTCGTCTCACTTTCTCTTTAGTCGTTGCTATTCTCTCCGACCCTGGTGAGAACAAAGGTGATATGAAGACAAAAATGCTGAAAAATAGCATCTTGTTGTTTGCTCAACTTCAGATATTGTCAAGGTAGGTTTTAGGGGTCAGACTCATATCACCCATAACCTAATAACGATAACGATAACTAAGACTATGAAATCGATTTCCGCAAGTCGTATATATGTAATTTCTTTTAAAGACTTTGAATGAATGAAAAAGCGACGGTATGCGAAGAAAAAAATCCCCGAAGATATGATAGGTTGCATGGATGTAGCCTGCAATAACACTGCCTTTTCCTGAGTATTTTTCCTTGGTGACATAAAATGACGTATCATATTGTATACAGGAATGTCCAAAATTATTTAGAATAGAAAATGAAAAAAATTAAATGTTTTACGTGTGGAATGAAAGGAACTACACGAATGGTGTTAAGATAGCATAGCGTAATAAATTTAGATTTTATTTCCAAAAATAAAGGATCGTTTCTACATGGAAACATTAACCTACGCTGATCGATTCAGTCTTAACCAAAACTATTCCTGAACACGTCGTAAGCGCCGTGCGGTTGGGCTACATTTTAATGCGAAAGGTTTCTCCGCGTTCATACGTCGATTTTGTGCTTCCTTCTCTCTTCTGTCTGTCTAACATGATCGAGGAAAAGGTTAACCAAACTTCGGTAAGCACAAGAATGGAGAAAAAAATCGATCAGAATTAAGAGATTCCCGACCACATTTGGATATGAAGATGTAAATAGAAACGGGCCTACGTATAATTAAAAAGGTAAACAAAGTTATGCTGAACGTCGAAATCTTGAATTTTAATGGCCATAATTTTTGATGACCATAATTTTTAAAATGTTGTATCCAGGCCTGGGTGTATCCTAGTTGACACTAGTTCATCCATACGGTAATGAATCTATGTTTTAAAAACAGAAGAGATAGATAATTATATAGGGTGAATATGTCTTGGAAGAAAACTCTGTATTTAATCTTCTTTAATTTAGTTATTGTAACCACATTTAAATCATAGTGAAATACACAATCAGCGAATATATTACGGACAATTTTGCATCAAAAAATATAAGCAACTATTTACACAAAATAATTATTTAGAAATTATTACACATGAAAATAACGTGTTTAAGTTAGCTTAATATAACAAAAAAAGTATAACAAAATATGATAAATTATTAATGTGGGTGTGGGTTGAGACACGTGGGTATGCGTATGTATGTGTTTGTGTGTTTGTGTGTGTGTACTTGCTTTGTGCCTATATACTCCCGAATTACGAAACGTGTATGCCTGCAATCGCGCATCACCGAACACAATACCTTCCGCAAAAGTGAAAATGAAAATTTTCTTAAGCGGCATTTTTGCGCCGCCAAGGTCGTAATATCAGTCCGACCTTACCTCAAGGGGTTCTATGAATCTAATTTGACGTCTTGATATGAGGCAAAACGTAAAGTATGAATTAAACAAACACCTTTGTTGATGAAGTCTCTTGATAAAAAAGCGAACCTATTGTTGTCAACGTCGGCTGGTATCCTGCTCTTTGGGGGATCGTGTAGCTGCAAAGGTTAGCCGAATCAAACTTCATCAACGGATAAGCTGGAGGGCATTACGGTAATTCAGAGGATATGATCCTTGATTAGATTTTGATGACGTGAAGTGAAATTATTGTGTGGCTTATTATCCATCTTCACTTGACGAGTGTCGCGCTATTGCGTTGTCATATTATCATTCATGTTCTCGCCCGTGTTCGCTGCACTCCATTATGCCTCTTTCTCGCCGCACTTCGTGTTGTGGTAAACTGATGTTTAAGGTAGTGATGCGTCTCACGCACCTTATTAGGGACTTTTAGATTTGCGTGGACTGATACGTGTGACGTCCATTCATGGCAGTGTTTTAAAAGGACGTCGATCGTAGCAATCCACGTTGTTGTTGTGCAAATCTAAAAGTCCCTTGTCGGGTGGTGTAGAGGTTGGAGGTGTGTAAGGAACGACCGGTGATCTGATTTCACATGGAGGGTTAAGCGGCAGCTAGAAATGTGATTTCAGAACTCTGTTTAAACAGTTGTAGCCCCCAAACACCCTTCCCACGGCCTTACTGTTTTATCAACTGCCATGGCTGCATTGCCGGTCGCAATCAACATGTGATGTAATATGACCTTATAGATATAGCCTTAAATGAATTTACACCTTTCGGTTAACAGCACACAATTTCCCATCCTAGGGCATTCGAAGAAACCAGTGACGTAGCCTGTGGATATCATGTAACCTTTTAAAAGTTCACAGACCTACTGAATCTTAATGTATACCCCCCCCCCCTTCCACTCCAAAATTACCTTAAAGATTTAAGCATTTAAGGGGGAGTTCAGACATTTTATATCGATGGTTTGTCACTGCCTCACCTTGAATTCATCTGCGTACAGATCATCAGGCAAACATTCAGTAACTATAGGAGAATAGAAGCGTCATACTATCCGGCATGCTTCACTTGATGCGTAGACGCACTAGTTAATAATTCAATGAACGAAAGGCCTTTTCACTAGGTTACCATGTCAATTACTATGAATAGTTTATTACAAATGTAAAGTAATGTGTGTCATGAACTGTAACGAGAAAAAAAAGGAAGAAAAACAAAATGACAAACAAGACTTAAAGGAGCTTCACAAAGAAAATTTACTAAAAACTGATCATTAGAACAAATTGCATATGGATGGAAAGATTTTCTCTTGAAAAACACGAATAATTTGCTGAGAAATCATATAGATATCGTGGAGAGGCGTAAAATGCTATTTTTCAAGACCCTTCTTAAACCCCCAAGCGCCCCCGAACGTAAGCCAAACAAACGAGCGTAGCGAGCTCTGAATAGTGAGGTCACACCCTGGACAAACAGCTCGGTACCGGCTGCTAGCTTCCGCTTAGTGCGTCTAGCTGCAGACCAAGCGGAAGCTAGCAGCCTTTTTTTAACAGCCGTGTCCAGGGTGTGACGTCACACGAAGAACTACGACAAAATACGAAAAAATACGAATAGGCAGTAAATCTGGATCTCAAAACTAACATTTTTGAAAGTTGATTTCTGCGGGCCCAAAACATATTTTGAAGAGGAAATTTGTTGTAATTGATCAGTAAGGCTTTCCCTTCGCAATGATATGAATTTTGCATCAATTCAAAATACTTTTGCTTCTTGGTGTGACTCCTTTAACAGCACAGCCTGAAGGTTAAGTATCAAACCGAATGGTGCTATTCAGTTGTCATATAAGGTAGCAGTTAATCGCTGTTGCGTGATAATAGTCAAATGTGTGTCAAAAGCTAACCAAATGTATGTAGAGCATATTTTCATGGGTAACAACAAATCGCCTAGTTCTTAATGCGGATAAGACAAATGTGATGCTAATTGGATCACGATCAGTTCTTAACGGAGTAAATGGTTTTTCTGTCACACTAATCGGCAGCTGTTTGAAATGAGTAAAAGTGGCAAAATGCCTGGATGGCATGATTGACGAGGAGTTATGTTGGACGGAGCATGTGGAAAAAAGTTATTAAAACTGCTCAAAGAAATATATGTGAAATTAAGCGAGCCAAAAGTTGTGTTCCAAAAGGATCTCTAAAACTTCTGTATAATGCCATCGTACTTTCTCATTTTGATTATTGTTCCTCGGTGGAGTCTGAGCGATTTTAAAAACAAACGATTACATTACAAAAGGTTTTAAAAAAACGAGCTGCACGTGTAGTTCTGGGAGAAGGATTTGGAGTATCTTCAAATGATATGTTTCGCTTAGGATGGATGCGTATTCAGACACGTTTCCAGTTTGGATGTGCGTGCAGTGATGATATATAAATCAATGCATGACATGGCACCAACATTCTTAAAACAAGATTTACATCATATAGTTCACTACATGATCACAACACAAGACATGCTGTAAGGGATGCATTGTGTGTACCCAAATTTAGGAACGGACACTTATAAAAAAAAAAAAAAATGTCCTCTAATTTCTGGAATTAGAGTATGGAACCAACTTAAAAGTCCTGTCAAAATGTCACCTAGTTTGAACAGTTTTAAACATGCTCTTACAGCCCTGCTATCTGTTAATGATGTGTAAGTGAACTTTCGGGGGTTTCGCGCGAAGGTAACCATTTTTCCTATTTGGAAACTTATGAAATTTGATTGACATGGTTATCGTTATATCATGTATTCATCCATGTAATGTATTCATTTTCAGCTTGTAAATAACCTAAGTGTATTAGTCAAAGAGCAATTGAATGTAAATATGTATATAACAATTTTGGTTTCCCGTGCGTTAAGCTATATCAAACTATTAAATGAACGTTTTTTTTTAAAATTGTATTTAATTTGGAAATTCCATTCACCTATTACTTGTAAACGATCAAGGATGATTCTTGAATGATTAGTTATTTCATGGGGATACCAATTAATTTGCATTTTACCTTTTTATATGCTTGTGTATTTATCTATTTTGTTTTTGATGCTGTTATTTGTTATGTTATAACCAAACAGGGCCTCATGGAACACCACCAAATTGGTGATATGTGCCATCCTGTATAAGTATCAGAAATAAATAAAAAATAAAATAAAAAAAGAATTAGGACCAATGGTGTTTTTCAGCTATCATATAAGGTAGAAGTTAATCGCTATTGTGTGAGAACATTCAACCTTTGGCACATGCGCTTTTTTGCAATTATATCACTCGCTCTTCCCTCGGCCTGCCATTCCAAACACAATTCTTAGAGTATATGTAGTCAAACCATCGCATAGAAAGGTTGTGTGTGTGGTGGTGGTGGTGTGTGTGTGTGAGTGGGTGTGTTTGTCATTGAATGTAACTTTCTTTTCCTTTTCTATTACTGCTTGTATAACAAGTGGCAGCACATGGCGGGAAAGTACACTTTTAAACTGTTCTCTGTACTATACCGATAATATTTTGGGCGAAAGTTTAAAACAAAAAATCACCGGTCCTCTAGGATTTCTGGTATCTATCCTTAATCATAATTACACAAGAACGGATACAACATTTTGTAGAGAGAGGTGAGACAAAAGATCTCTATAATGTGTTGAGTGTGGGAGTTGACGGGTGTGACTGCATGGAGCACGACCTCTTTAGACTTTGATGTGGAAATCTGCAGGTATTTATTTATATTAAAAGTATATCTACAGAATGAGTTGATATTCGATGACTAACGTGAGTCGTAGCAACATTTCGATCATTATGTGTGTAAAGAAAACAGACCCCCAAAATGTGGACAATTCATTTCAGGTGTTCCAATCGACGAAATTCAATCTTTGACCTATCACACTTCTCGCCATTTCCCCTCGAAATTGTGCTGCATTAAACCAGTTTCCCCACGTGTGCAATGAAATAAAGGACGTTGCCACGGGGAGGATACGTAAGGTTTGCAATGCGCGAGACTCGGAAATAACCCATCGTCATTTGAGTCCCGCAAGACATTTCTCAAGACAGCTTAATTCTGAAAATTGAAAAACAGCAACCGTCTCGGTTTCATTATCAAGCCCCCGCCCCTCCCCCCGGGGCTGGGACTGAAACATTTCACCATGTTCTTCAACTGACATATCCCATGCAATCATCGTTCGTCTAGGGAGCAATTTGTCGTTATAAATAAAACATATATGTCGTCGCCTACCAAATACGTGATTTGTAGTACATATCGATGTATCATTAAAAGCCTTTGTAAGGAATATTTTCCTTGAAATATTATTCATTTCTTAGTTTTTCATTCCTCGCGGCATATCGCATTCATTAATAATCGCGACCAAATTCACCCTCTACAGCAAAAATATGCATCCGGATAATTAAACACACAAACGTTTCATGTTATTTGCATACGCTTAGAGGTATCACCGACACCTTTAAAGCCCATTCACATCGGATCTGCGAAGAGTGGCGTATTGTGGCGTACCGAGTACGCCAATATTAGGCTGCGTACTCATGAAAAAAAAATGTTGCTTCGGCGTAGTCCCTTCGTAGGTTATGCATAGGTTTGCGTACGACGGTGTACCAACACGTATGATTGCGTATAACAGGCGTAGGTTTGCGTACGTTTATGTAGGCCTGGCGTAAATGTATGTTTGCTTACGGTTGCTTACTGTGTGCAGCTTGGATCTAGGATGCCTTTGAACGCTGTTACTGCTTCGTCGGCCTGTCGTAGGGTATCGTACTTTTTCGTAGGCATGGCATACAGTAGTGTTGTGTTGCGTGGCATTGCGTGCTTTTTGCGTCTAGTGTCTACGCCGTACTCCTTTGCGTCCCTCGTATATTTACGTAGGTCAGCGATGGACAAGGTACGCTTAGCGTATCCCTGTTTGCAACACTACACACAGAGAAATAAAAGGTGTCTCGGGGAGTAAAACAAAATTGGAAAAATAGGGCGCCCCTATTACGACTTTTAGGGAGTAAAACACGGAAATACGCAAGGGTGTTTATTTGAGGGATGTAATTTTACACCCTATTTTAGTTAGACGAGCTCTGATTGGTCAGTGCATTTGCGCATGCACTACAGCAATGGCGCATAGTGTCAATATAGGTACTGCCAATGAAGAAAAATTTGCATAATTCACATATTTTAGTCATGTTAGGGGAATTATTATGTTTCATTTGGGCATATTATTTGTGTGAAAATTATCTGATCAAGAATAAGGGGTTGTACCGAAGGTTAGATTTGATAATTTAATGAAATTAGCAGAAGTGTTGTTTTACTAACTAGTACATAATTGTCTTCTTATATGTGTAAGTAAAGGGGAGATATTCAGTAACAACTAGGCGTTGTGGCGTGCCTCCTGTAATCCAGCTAAAAAGTGGAAGTTACAAACTGATTCAGCTGAGGACACAGGTTCGAAACTGAGTCACGTCTTTCGGATGGTGACGTTTAAAGGTCGGTCCCCAGTCGTAAATAATCAAATCTGATTGATACACGTCTGTAAAAACCCAATACACACACACTTACAGTAAGGTAGGATATTTTGTTTTTAGGTAATTAGTTCTTACAGTCTGCACTTGTGTTGAGTTCACACTAATTGTTGTTTAGGTAAGCATTTAAGTCTTTCAACATATAACTCGAAATTCTGGCCTGATTTCTTCAGAGCAGTGATATGTAGATAAAAGGGTTAGAATCAATGACTGTTAGGTGATTACTAAGCGTGGATTATTGATTGCTCGAGTGATGACCAATTGGTTGATGCTGTGCATAAAAAGGGTGTTGATTTACTCCCAACAGGGCGTGGACTCGATCATAAAGGATTTAAATTCAATCCAACGGGTGTAAATTTGAACCCATTTTTCATGAAAATGGAACCAAAACGGTTAAATGAGCACCATTGGGTGCAAATTTCACTCCTTGAACGGAGTACAATCATAACCTTGGGGTGCAAAATTACACCTTCTTATGAACAAAAAATTGTTACTCCCTACATTGGAGAGTAAATTTAATCCCTGAGGGGTGTCACTTATGTGACAAACAGTTACTCCCTATAGTGAGTCAATTTACAACTACTTTTCTCTGTGTGTACGCAGCTCTACGTAATGCCCGGTGTGAGACCCTTTTAGACCCTGATGTACATCCAACAGGCATCATGTATTTTACACCAGAAGTCTACGTAATTCGACATAAAAATAAACGACGAAATAAAAATCCAGTACCACCATCAATGTATACATATAGTTCAAAGTTTCTGCAAAAGGCTACCCCACGTTCACAACGTATGATTATTTTTCTTTCATTTTTGTTCTTCTCTCTGTCTTTCGTTTGTCTATTTTGTTTGTTTCTGGGGTGTGTTCACCCACAACGACAAGCAGTAAGCAGAGTATGAGAACGCAGAGATAGATGTCCATTTCCATCATTTCAAATACCCATGTGTTTTTCCCCCCGATAATCAGGTGAGATGCACTAAGCACAATGCAATTTCATAAGGTTTATTTTCTCTTACAGTTATAAGTAAACAATCTTACAATATCATTCACAGATTTAACCGAGGAAAATCCGACTCGAAGGTTCTTTGCCAGAAGTTTAATGTTCGACTAACAAGATATCAACACCTTAAAAATATACATTCAGGAAAACCACTCCAATTATCACTTCCAGACAACTAACCCATGGTACTCACTTTGACAATTAACCCGGAACATTACCTAGACCACTAAGCCCTTCGACAATTAAAGGGATAGTTGAGTTCTGGTGCAGAGGGCGCTACACAATTTTCTTTTTATGGTGGGATAATGAAAAACTGAGTATCGAATTTGAAAGAAAATACAATTTAAATGAGAAAATCATCTGTGTTTCATCAAAATCGTTTTAGAGACGGCTGAAATATCCACAAACATAGCGAATACTAATATTTGTGTACCACCACAAATGTTCGATAATTTGAAAAGCCGTTGAGAAACCTTGAAAAAAAATACGAAATAGTGCCTTTTAGGTTGTATTTTAGCCAATGCTGATGTTGGCTTTCATTGGCTTTTTCGTGTTGTTTATTATTACGCACAACTACGGTAGCAAGCCCGTGTACTGTTATTTTCAATTAATTAATTTGTTAACGCTCACCGTATTTTTTTTTAAAAGTGGGGCTGAATTGGTACGATCGTATTGGCTACTTTCACACCTTTTGGGGTCTAAACTTACCTCATAGCCATTTAAGGTCCTAAAAGGGCACTAGAAATGTCATATATAAGAATAAGAGCAATAGCCATGCACTTTGAAGGCATTTGCGGTCTGAAAACAGGACTCAACTATCCCTTTAACTCCCGTACCCCTTTAATGGTTCATCCCCAATTACTCTCCAACAACTTCGGGGTAATATGCGGTAATTGTCTGGGAGCAATTCGCCTGGGAGTTGTTGTCCACTGTGATACCTGATAAATTTATTATTGTGATACTTGTTTTTCATTTGTCCGTGTTCGTAGTTGAATGTAGGTTCCTATAATGCTGAAGATATAGTCAGTGGCGAGTTTCGAACCATTGAGGACGCCGGGCTTGCTGTATATTTGTGTGGAGTGCGAGCGAGCGTAGTGGCGGAGCGACCTAACGATTCGGTAAAGTTTCAAAATTTATAAAATCCTTTAGTTCAAAATCACTTAATTTCTTAGGTTGTTCGTTATGACATATGAATTGAAAGTTCGTTAAAAAAAAAAAATTGGAAAATGTCACAAGAAATTGCGATGGAGCCGTCCCTTTTGATTATGAAACTGTGTTGCATATTTGGACCCTCACTCTCCCCTCTTCACGCTCTACGTACACTCTCCCACTTCCTGTATGCTCCATCGGGTTTTCGTCGTCATCGCCGTCTTCAAGATGAGAAGGCGAATACGGCGCCTTTCTGTTGGGAAACGGCAAACAAATGACTGGTGGTGCGACCGGGCTGTTTATCTAACTCCATGAACGCTGATGATACCCCGAGTGCTCTGCAAATATAGCCCTTGATAGACATAAAATCTGTTTCAAAAGAAGTGTGCTCACGTAGGTTATTGTTATCTTACCCTAATAAAGGATAGCCAAGAGATATTGACCGTTGATGGTGAGATTTTCAAACGCTATTGTAATAACCCGCCAACTCAACTGATGAGGAAGACATCCTATGCCTTTGTGTAATGCTTGGAATGACCTCTTATGTATGTTCCAAAAAACACAAGAATGACGAATTTCGCTTATATCATCGATATTTTGATGCAGTAGGAGGTAGACTACACTTTCTGTAGAATTCACAAGGCTAAAAAGAATTCCGTTGATAATCTCGAACAGACGAACACCACCCGGAAGCGTTACATATGCGGCTGAATTGATGAATAAAAAACCCTATAAGTTTCTTGTCTTCATTCAAGATTATGTGTTAAATGTGGACATTGGAATAAGATTTACCATTCGGGTGTGATAATGGAGTTATACGTGCCCTCACATTTTTTTTTAAATCTTCACTTCTGGAAATATAACAATCTAATTTCGGAATTGACAAAACTGAAATGACAAAAAAAAAAATGCAAAAGCGGCAGAATAATGTTGGCAAGGACTTGAGGTTTTTTTTTTAATTTTTATTAAATAATAATAATTGGATCTTTTAACCAGTTTAGCCACATCAGTAAAAGTACTGCTCTTCCTACAATCACTGCAATTATTATTAACCAAGATGTGTTAGGTTCCCATTGGCACCTGAGTGGGGGTGTAGAATGGGGATAAATGTCTTTCCAAAGTAGATTTGAAGCGGTCTGGGATTTGAACCCTGAACCCTTGGATTAAGAGTCAAGTGAATAAACCACTCTACCTCAACACCTCTAAAAAACATGTCATACAGTATTAGTAATATAATTCCCATACCCATGCGAACTCTTGAAATATCACCTCAGTACCACGATTAATAATGAGATTAGTAAAATATTATGAAATAGAATAGTTTGTTACACAACTTTTCAAAGCCCGTCTAAATTGTTATGAGCCCCACGAAATTGATAGCAATTTTTTTTTTTAATTGTGTCATAAAGTTAAAGAGGATGTCATTCGATTTTTAAAACAAATGTGTTTGAAGTCGAATATAGATGAAAGAATACAAAATTTCGGTTTTCTGAGTACAATAGAAAACCCAGATAATGTGTTGTTTCATCATTATTTTTCTTCAAACACATTTTTGGGGAAAATCTTTGTAGAAGTGTCTCTGAAATGACATCCTCTGTCACATTATGATTCAAATTAAATATAATTTTGCCATCAAAGTTTTGGCGAATTTGGGGCTCCCAACACTTTAGAGGTGCTGTAAGTAGACCAATAACTAAACCGAATATCAAACGACATATTTGCACGTGTCTTTTAAGGTTAAAAGCATTTTGAATTTTATTCATCTAATATAACCTGTACGTCAAGCAGTTCGTATCGCTGATGACGTTGAACGTTGTACATGTTGTGTGCGACGTAGCTACTTTCGACACATAGATTAGCTACTTATTGCCTTTTCCCCTATTTCTTCTCACGTACTACAGTTTTTGCCAATTGGTGATACAATCGATGGCCACTTGATTCAGTATATTACAATAATATGGCCGGTAATATTCAGTATTTTTTTCATCGCAAACTACTCTAACATGCATTATTTCCGCATTATCCCGAACTTTTCATTAGTTTGTTTATGTGATCTTTCTGCTTCGTCATAGGTCACAAGTGAATGAGGGTTTTAATATCCATTCAAAACAAAGTCAAAGAAGATAAATGTTACCAAAATAAAACATGAAAATAAAATCTCCACGTGTCACAACGAGTGATTTCAAGTTGGTTGTTTAGGGCTGGTGTTATTGTTTTATAAACACTAACACCAGCCTAAACACCAAAATAGAAATCAGCTGGTCTTAAGGCTTTGACCCATGAACATCGTCAACATCCGGTAGCTAGTGTTATAGGTGTTGAACAATTGTCGTCTGTTGAACCGGAATTTGTGGCTGGTTTTGATAGTTTACGTTCAAAAGTCCTATTCACTAAAACTAGCCCCTAGAGACTAATTAAATGTCAATTTCGAGTTTAAAAAAAAAATGTTTCATTATTTTTTTATTCTCCTCTCTCATTAAGAAAATTTTACATGATTTATAACACTTTATAGAAAGTTACAAATAATCTTCACGTAGGCCTAAATACATTTGCAAGTCACTTTAACGTTTAAATACGAGATTAAAAATACATTTTCATATAACATATATTTGCGAATGAAGTTACACATTTGCAGGAGAAAAGTATTCACATAAACAAAATTATAGTTTCACATAAGTTAAACAAATTAAACATACATTTTCCTAAAATTTCGGTTTTGTTTGTTTGTTTGTTTTTTGGGGGTGTATTTTACATACAAATGTACATTTAATATACAAGTACACTCATTATTTTCTTCAATGTGTGAATGTCACATTATTTGACATAACTTTTTTGTCTTTAAATAATTTTTGAAAAATTGAAAAGTAGGCCACATTTTTATGAAAACATAAGAGATATTCAAAATCATTGATCTAACAATTATTTATCAAGACATCTTTAAAGAAAAAAATAACAAACTTGTGTCTTTAGACTTTTTTTTTTCTCTAATACAATATGACTTGGTTTACTGGTCAACAATGGACACACACAATATGCAAAAAATGAACCTTAATTATTTGTGATAATGCACCTAGCTGCTTTTCACCAGCAAGAAAAGTTTTGTAATCTTTTATTTTGCTAGCAGATGAAGCAAACAAACACAAAATGTTGACATGGTCATTAAAACATAGTTATCATAATTCAAGTAGACGCATTCACAAATTGAGTTTAAGAAAGAAAAATAATTATTCATTGAAGTGTCATTGACTTATTGAATCACAAGTGGGCTGGTTTTCCCAGATACAATAATGTAGACATGGAAAAGGTGATTAATCAATGTTCTGGAGGGTGATGTTGTGTCTTTAATTATTCATGCATATGAATATATATATATATATATAATGTCTTATGAAACACTGCCAAATATCTATGACATACTAAATCTTGCACGCCCCTTCCAATTCCCCCATAATTTGTTAGATTCTCTTTGTAGGAGGGGTAGAGGGGGAGAGGGGGAGGTACACTGCTTTGTCTGGAACAGTAATCTCAAAGTACTTGATATATAAAGATAGGAGACGTCTAGAATATTGTCTGCGACTAAGAGGTTGGAGATTGTTTTGTATTCCTCTTGAGAATATTGAGGATAATTCATCTCTATTGTAATATTTCAAACCTAATTGTGGAAAACGAAATAACTTTCTTGTACATTGAATGGATAATAAAGTCACCCCCAGACTATGAACTGACTATTGCATATTATGTCAAACCTATTGTTGAAAAACAAAATCACTTTCTTGTAGATTGCATGAAAAATAAAAACTTGAAGCAAAGTCACCTCCAGACAATCAGCTGACTCAACTCATATTTTGAAAACTCAACACCCACATTTGTTAGTTTGACCTAATTTCATCAGCAAATATTTAGCTCGATTTAAGAGCTCTTTACTGTCGAAACACTTAACACTTACACTCACACCCAACTTGGAATCACTCATTGTATTGATCATAGGGGACATGTATATCTATCAGAGAGTTCAAGACTATGTACTTGTTTCCAGTGCAAGATTGATCTCTGCAGGTATTCAGGGGATTGTCATGGATCTAATCAAGATTGGAAATTTGTCATTTGGCAAAGTCATTGTGTTGCCCAAAGCAATCCTTGTGTCAATTGGTGCGTAGTGTTTGGTGTAAAATTTCACTAGCGGCTAACGAGCGACTGTGGGGAAAGGCAAAGAATGCAGCCGAAGTGCTAGTCAAGAGATGTAACATAGACGGATGTTTCCAACATCCGGCTTTAGAAAGGCGACATCCGTGACTTCCTGACGATTTCAGCAAATTATACGACATGAGGTACACAATTGAAGAGACCAAGGCCAAACGTAATCGAAGACGACAATCCTGCTTGCAACACTTTCTTTTTGTTTAAGCATTTGAAGCTTACAGGCGTGTTGAAACAATTCCTAATTACCCCGTATAGACCTAACATAAGTTGATGGATTACTGTTTTATCCCCGTACGTGTATGTAAACACACTCATAACATCAATTCTTAGGCAATTCCATTTCCAGTACCTCAAGTATCCCCTGAAGGAACCGTGTTCGGATAATCCAAGAGCTTCTTGTTTTAATTTGCATATTTTGATACAAGTCCCCCTCCTTCTGGATCTTTTTTTTTTTGTTAATATGTTACATCTTTGAGTATATTAACACTCTACAATGATTTAAGGAGAAAATAATGTTAACTCTTTTGGTAAAGAGAAATATTTAAGCTCTGCCGATTCAATGCGGAAGTAAATTATAGATAACAGGTTAAGAACGGTTAACGAGCCAATGTTTAGAAGAAATATTATGTAACAAGGAACCCAGGTTGTGATTGATGTCAGTAAGGATATTTCTTTAATATAAATAATGAAATTGTAAATATTACAGATTTTTTAGCCAATGGTCATGAAAAATCAAGAACACAGATCCGATCAGTTTTTGAATCAAAATTGGTGCAAGAATAAAGAAACTGAAATAGTCGATTTAATATACTTGACATGAACACAACCCTTGGACATCAGTATTCATGATTCCCCCTAGAAAACAGGTTAAATAATTGAGTGATGTATATTTTGGAGTTGACACGTGACAATTTGTGATACAGTGTGTAATCTTTACATAGCAATTACTGACAATCCTTTATATGGCATCCACGTCGCATTTGAAGGATGCCTTTCTTCCCCCAATTTTACAAGAAAATGTCTATTTGGAATACAGTATTAGAAAAGTATCGTTCTTTGAAAGTTGCATGATCTTTTTGATGTGTCCAATTTTTTATGTGAATTACTTAACTTTTATTTTGTATTGGTCGACTAATAGAACAAACAGAAGACAGCTGCAGTCGACTTGTGCCGACGAAATATTAACAGGTATATTGAAGGTATTTCATTTAACCTTAATCATAAAAACATACAAACAATTATACAAAATACAGTGTGGAATATAGAAAGGACCAAAAGAAAAGCAAATGCTTATGAGGAATGGACGTGAGAGAGAGAGAGGGAAAGAATCAAACAAATACCAAATATATATAGATTAAAGGGATCCGGTAACTTTGTCTCAGATTCTGAATCAAAATCCTGGATTTAGCTCATGCTGCAATCATAATTATAAACCTTTAGGTCAGCCAGGAACCCCATGACTTTTACAAGCCGATCGCCTATCTGATTATCAAGACATTTATGATTTGAATTACAAATTTTGAAATCCGTTTGTCAAACGATTTTCATAACACTACCGTCTATTGGGGAAAACTAGTATGGTAAAACCGGTCACTCAAAGAATTTTACCTTTTTGAGGCACTTCTTGATCATTTTAAAGGCTTCAACATTACACCATATCACAGACACTGATAACACGTAGGGCCGTGCATTTCAGATTTAACATTGTTAAACGATCCCTTTAAGATTAGTCAATAATAGAACTGAATGACACAAATAAACACATAATAGGCACACACACACACACACACACAGCCAGAACACACAAATGTATCGATCCTAAGCAATCACAAAATTTGACAAATTATTCAATAAATGACTGCGACAGAGCATTTTAAACTACCATAAAGTCGTACTTGATCTTAGTTGTTCATCTAATTGGTTCCAAAGATTCTGTATATGTATATTTTGATAGCAAGGACTGCCTCGACAGAACCTTACGTTTTTTTTTTAGTTTCCCGTCTTCCATTTTTATTGATTAACTTTTTATACTTCTGGTATATTTGTAAATATATTTCCATTTTGTGTGCTCACTCTGTTTTCTTTATTGGATATAATCTGTATTTTATACTTTAATAACATATGTTTTTATCGATTTGAACGAAAATAAAACTTGAAACGTTCAAGCATTGAGTTTGGAGACGATGTCAGTTTTACTTTAGGTACTGACGAAATTAACGTTATTCGATGTAAGCGTAGGAATTAGTTCTTCCGCAATTATGTTCCCTCTACAAATGCTTATATGTGCACTCATAAATACACGAGACTCAAAGAAGGTTAGTTGGTCCTTTGTACCCTTTTTAACCCCAAAAGAGACCCAATAAGACACGAATCATGCAATGCAAATGACACCCACTTTCGCTCTCCCCCGACGAAACAGCTCAGTGACTCTTAAGTGCATTTACCCTTGCTCAATGACAGGTTGATATCTACGGTGGCCTCGAAGGAGTGCGATAATAAATCAAAATACATTCATGATCCTTTCCTAGAGCCCCGTTTCATCACGTCACCCCGTTTCCTGTCGAAGAATCAATTTGACAGTGGTTCTTACAAGTCGCACACCAACCTTTTCAAGTGATATCGTTCTTGTTCCTTTTACTTTTTAGCAGCAGGACCTTTATGTTCTGGTGGTATTTTTTCGAGGTTTGTTCCTTTCATGAATCGAAGCTGATCAACACCAAGGCAGCAAAATCCCAAGGTAAAAAGAAAATGATCATGGCTAGGATAAGAAAAGTCTTACCATATATTCAGTTGGACCCACAAGATAGTTCATCAACAAACAATGTACATATGCTCTCATAAACAATGTTACAGCCAAATTACACACCATTATTTTAACTTGTAAACCCTGAATTTCAAGCATTATTTGTTCATTACTGAAAAGTAGAATAGTCGAATCTGAAAATGAAGATTTAATCAAATATGATACAGACACCTTATCCTGAAATATTTCACTCGACTTTCTTTTTTCTTATGCACGCTCAAAATTAATTAAACTCAACGAAATACTGGGCTTGCAAAATATTAGTACAGAGTGTAACATTCGCAGATGAAAAAGGAAAGAAACAAAGGAAACAATCATGTTGGAAAATATCTCGACTTCATGTAAGGCCAGACTGTAACTTTAACCCTAGTTGCCTCGGGTAATCTCATCATATTACATGTGTCTTCTGTACTTATTCCTTCGATAACAAAACGGTTCCTCCTGGCATGTTATCACTCCCTCATTGTTTCTGAGCATCAGAACGATGCGAAGTGACACGATTCGGAACATAAAGAAGTCAAGATAAATGCTTGCTTATTGGTTTTCAGCCCTTGATCTACTTTTTGAACGTAGCTGTTCATATCAATTGTTTTTAGACACTTTACCAAAATTTTCAGCTTCTTTTTGAGGGTCACAGTATATATAGTACTATCTTTAACTAGTCGACAACAACTTGGATATTGTATATTATCAAAACGAGAGGGTTTTAAATGTTCGGCCACTTATCGTCTTCACCTCATCAAAAACGATTTTTCAAAGCAACAAAATATTAAGGGGAAAAACCCTGATATTTACCCATGACTTGCGGTTTATTGATCTCCCATTTACCAACTTTAATATCGAATGCCCATGCGCATACATTTACATAATCACGAGTATTTTTATGATCAACAACATTTGATATTCGTGGCAATAATATACAATTACAGTGTAATTACGACCACTCCATTTACAAGACTTACGTATTTTGTAATCAACGTCGGCACTTCCTGTTTGCGAATCTTAATTTTAATTTGACGTTAAGAGTTTCTCGGGATGATTCAGAAAGCTTGCTGGAGAGAAATCTCATGATATTTTACATGTTTGTTCACGGGTGTGTCTTAAGTCTCTTCCTAACAACATGCAGCTCCAGTTTAAGAAGAAAACAGTGATTTTAAATAGTTCAGATATAAATACTCCCCCATACCATTACTTTCCTAGACGTAATTACTGCTGGATTACAGACGTCAAGAGGTGGGAAGGGTAGTTAACGAAATGAAATGTAACTGGAACAGAAGTAAAAAGGAAGTCGAATAGGGAATAATAGGAAGACATTATTCAATGGTACAAATTTACGATTTGATAATCTTAGGCTGAAGAAGTAATCCACGTTTCTCATTTGTTTCATTTGACTGGCGACTCAAATACAGTAAATTTCAAAATGATGCCACTACACAGATTGTACAGACAAACACCGGCAAAGGAATCTAAATGCCGTTGATATAAAAATAAATATAACCGTTTTTTCATGACGAAAGAAGTAATTTAAAACTCGTGTCCTCACTGGTGTCAGGAGTTATCACGATGGCATCTTTTCCGTTGTTTGTTTGGGTTTTTTCAACTTTTGGAATTGGGTACGTTCGGCATGACCCACTTTCTGAGACGTTTCTTTATATACAGCAATCCTGATTCCTGGTAGATAAGTTTTAAAGCTGCACCTAGCGAAACAGCCATCGGCATTAACTTACCAAAAATAGCATGTGTTTATCGGAATGTGAGCTCTTCCTCTAAACAATATGGCAGAACTCCCTTGGCAACTGAAAATTTAAATAATGGAATGATTCCATGAAGTAAAGTTTTCTGTCCTGTTACGTTAACTTCAAGACTGAACGGAGTGCAGTGGCTGAGGATATTTGTTTGCATGTTTATTAGGGGAGGGCGTCAATAAGTCGTAACGTGAATAAATTTTAAGATTGGATTTTTTTACATCATTTTAGATAGGCATGAATTTGTGGTTTTGTGCAGTAATAAACCGGCAACTTATCCTTTGACACAAAAACATTTCTGTATCTTATGTTGTATTTAAAAAAGAATCTGAACAGATATTCATATAGGCCTTTATATTCCGAATCAAGTCTCCTTGCGATATACCTTTGGCAATGAGCAACTCCTCAATCACAGATTGTTAAGGCCCAGTCTCACCGCCAGAACTTTGCTGGAGCGTTCCTTGAACAGTAGGGAGAGGGGGCCGAATTTCGACAACGCTCGTCACCGCGCACAAAATGGGAAACAAATCAAAAACACGGGCGTTGCCTTAGCGGTGTACCGCTGAAGCCGGCGTTGCTTTCGCGTTGTTTTAACGGTAGCGAGCGGTAGCGAGAATTGGTCCCGCTCCGACACCTCCACATACCAACGCCAAACCAAAGTTCATCATCGCAATGTATCGCTGCTTTAACGCCCGACACCGTTCCAGCAATCCAGTGTCCGCTCGTAAAACGCTTACAACCGCCCACCAAAGTTTGTGCAACGTTTAATCACCGCCCGGGCAAAGCTGGCGAAGCAGCGGTGGTCAAGATTTCGGCGTTGGCCTAGTGGACCAAAGCGTCCACGAACTTGCGTCTAGCGGTGCCGAACTTTGACTGGGCGCTGTTGGAGCGGTGTTGAACTTTGCCGGAGCGGAAAATTGCCCGCTCCTCACCGCTCGCAATATTTTGTGCAGCTTAAAACTTTCGGAGCGGTAGGAGGGACCATCAGCGGTGGCCGAGTGTGTACGGCGTTGCCTGAACCGGGGGCCAACTTCTGTTAAACGGTGGTGAACGGTTACGAGCGGTGATGATTTTTTTTCACCGCTCCAGGAACGCTCCAGCAAAGTTCTGGCGGTGAGACGGGGCCTTTAGTCAGATAGCTATTATTGAATACATTGTCACTGCAATTATTTTAGCAAATGTTCAATAAAAATATGTGGATTAAAGTATTGTCAAAGGACGTTAATGCCGAGCTGGGATTCTAACCCACAACCTTCGGATTCTTAGTCAAATGACTTGAGTATTTATCACAACATGTTAAATCTGAGATGTACGGTCCTACGTTTTTTCAGTGTCTGTTATATGGTGTAATATTGAAGCCCTACAAAAATTGCGCTTCAAAATGATCAAGAAGTGCCTCAAAAAAAGTAAAAATCTTTGAGTGACCGGTTTTACCATACTCCTTTTCCCCAATAGACTGTAGTGTTATGAAAATCGTTCGGCTAACGGTTTTCAAAATTTGTAATTCCAATCATAAATATCTTGATAATCAGACAGGAGATCGGCTTGTAAAAGTCATGGTGTTTCTGGCTGACCTAAAGGTTTATAATTATCATTGCAGCATGAGCTAAATCCCGAACTTTGTTTCAGAATATGAGACAAATTTACCGGATCCCTTTAAGCTTTGCCTCTTTCAACCCAATCAAGGTTGCCAAACCTTTACGATACTTTGAGAG
Organism: Hemicentrotus pulcherrimus; assembly: GCA_003118195.1. Taxonomy (NCBI): domain Eukaryota; kingdom Metazoa; phylum Echinodermata; class Echinoidea; order Camarodonta; family Strongylocentrotidae; genus Hemicentrotus; species Hemicentrotus pulcherrimus. Next base: position 272,135 of record BEXV01000019.1, on the reverse strand, counting down.
GTCCTCGTTCAAGATATCCATATCTAATTAATACAGAGAAAAGAACATTAACTTCAAGCATTCTTATTTTTCTTGTAAGCTCAAATAAAAATGTTGTCTCCACCCATTATCATTTATAGTCATAAATATTAATAAATCTCATAATTCTAAGGAGCTTATGTGCTCTCCTTATTTTATCCCCCTTCCGATTACTCTTTATACAAACATACATTTTATTTGGTTGTTTTAACTCTTGTCATATCTCCAGTTATTAAGATTAATTATTAGTTATTGTCAGAGTATTGTCACTAGACCAGAAACAACTTCCATGTCTTTATTCATTCTTTAAGTACCGACGGATCATCCGGTAATCATACAATTAACGGTTGGTATGTACCCACGAAACTGCCTACTCACAGACTTAGAGAGACACTGAAATTGTTTACCATTTGTAGCTTCACTTCGGTCTACGCAGAATAATTATGTCGAGATAATGCAGTGGGTGCTCACCCTAATAAGAGATTACGCAGGACTCATGTTCATAGTTTTGCAATCCACAATGGCATAATTATATCTTATAAAAGTATTCAATTAATCCCTCTACGAAGTAACAAAAAAGTGGCGTAGCTCCACAGGGGCACGTGGTTATCGCCACCCATAATCGAGTGGTAAAAAGTGAAGAAAAAAAACAGAGTAAAGCGAGGAAAGAGAGCAAGGGATATTTAGAATGGAGAAAGGGCGAGAAAAGGATTTCCCCTGCAGCATCTCCCGCACCGCCCCTCCGCTCTAATCAGTTGTCCTGTAATTCTCATTTCATTTCCCATGTATTAAAGGATGGTGCCCCTTCCACCCACCCCTCAGCCCTCATCGTTCCAGTGCCGCCTCAATGGGTAATCTAACGATACGCCATTGCCTACAATCATTGTTGAAGAGAAAATAAAAGATGCGAAACCAGTTAGCCTGTTGTGAATATTTCAGATCATTAAGGCAGCTGGATCGCTGATCGGTGTGGGTAAACATGTTCCTTTTGATTGTGATACCCTCAATGAAAATCATCTCTTTGGAGTTGGGATCAAAGGAGGTCCAGGCATTTTATATTCGGCATGGTTCAGTTTGAAGTGCAAGATTGCTACGGATCCTTCCATCTGGGACATCTGGTCTGTAATCTCAGTCGTTCAAAAGCACTCCGCTCGTGGCCATGCGCCATGTTTGCGAGGACTTGAAACAGAAAATGGATATGAGATTTGTTTTACTAGCTATCGCTATTCATTCGCAACTCCGGGTTAAACAAAAATTCTATACGCGATTGTATCGATTTTTTTTTTCAGTGCGCGCATCTGAATGTGGTATTTGTGAATACCGTACAATTTTGAACTAGTTATTTTGAATTGAGTAATGTTTCAATGATACTTTAGAGCATGCCTTTCTATTAGAGCATGACATAGAATAGAGTCCTCTCTAGGAAAGTCTCTTCCCCCAGTCTTTTCCTTTCTCGAGAAGTTTGCGTATAGCTATTCATACGATTCCCTTTTTAACCTTCGATCCATACTTCCGAGGAACGTTGAATGCAGATGATCATTCATTTTTCTTGTTCCTATCTGAAGGTAAAATTTGGAAATCGGACTCGAAGAACTTGAACTTGAAGCTCTGCTATTAGGCATATGTCTCACAGGAGAGGTAGAACAGCTTGATAACTTCTCTTGTTTCCTCCTTGTTATGCATTTTGTTCTCGTAATATGATTTCATGCATGATTGATCGTGTCATCTATTACGGATTTTTTCCCAGAAATAAATGTTATGTCATGATAGTCTTCATGGCTCCAATGCGTCGTGATTTTTTGTCGTTGGAGAGAGTGACGTATCACGGGTTCACGCTCAGGTTAAGAACGGTTAACACTCAGGCGGCTGGCAGGAGGAAATGAAGATGGATAACGCGCCTTGTTGTAGGGATGGGGCGAGAGGAGAGGGTGACCACGTGATCTAAAAGGTCCAAGGATATCATTAAAGATTTGTTGTTGTTAACTGTTTGTTGTTGTTTTGTAATGTGTGTTTGCTTGCTCCATTTTCTGCCTCTGTAGGTCAAAATGTATATTCAAATTCAATTCAATTAAATTCAATTTGATTTCACATCATTTTGAAAGTACATCAAAAACCAAATCTCTCCTTATGGGCTTCTAGACCAAAACTGACAAGTTAAACATGAAATTATGACATTCACATTTTATAAATCTCTTCGACAACATTTTCGCAGCGTGATTTTTTGCCTGTCTAATGATAAGATCAATGATAATCTGATCTCTAATAATGCAGGTGATATTGATTGTCTTTAACAAAAAAAAAACGTCAGTTATGAATAATTCATCGTCATGTTTCCCGATAAACCAAACCCCTCATGAACATTTTGAGTTGCTTAGTTCGTACACATATCATTTCCTCATTAGATATATTATGGAGCACTTGACAAGGTTTTTTGGATGTTCAAATATCTCATGCATTTGAGAGAGAGAAAAATGGATGAATTTGTAGGAATTAAGTTCCGCATGAAGATAAAAAACCAGGTGAAAGTGAACAACACTCGTTATGGGTTGCCGTCTTTCTGACTCTAAGTGGTCTCGAGTCCTTAGAGAGCAAACGCCAAATTTGCGTAATGGGTTCGGAATTTAATTGCCCTACTTCCCTGTCAGTTTCAAAACGAAAATTTATTGTTTGCTTAGTTAGGAATAGGAGCCCACTCATAATTCTAGTCACAAAACAAATACAGCAACGGTACCTAGTAAATGGGTGAACCCCTATTGTGTTTTGCCACATTCACCCTTGTGTATACTATACACGCTTATTATATCTTTATTCAAATTATTCCGTATACTGCTCCGCCCACACACACACACACACACTCACGCACACACACTCGCGCGCGCTTACGCTCACCGCCCACACCAAACACGTTCAAATATATTTGCCCACACGCATACTCCCTCTCTCTATCTCTCTCTGTCGTTCCCTTGACGTAACTTCTTTACATATCTTGGACCCTAATGCTTGTCCCTCTCTTTTAGGAAAGTACATTTAAAGTCTGAGAGTTAGCCCGTCCAATTTGCGTAAGTCGAAAGACATTGCTCCTACCTCATCATACACGTAAGGGACTTCATGTCCGTTGAACATGAGGCATCATTTTGCTTACCAATGATAAGAAAAATAAATATTTCCTTTTCTTGTTGGATTCGTATCAAGCCTCAGCTGCAAACCTCAATCTTTATGTGCGTCTTTTTTCAGATAAGAGAGATGATTAAAGGCAGACGGTGGTGAAAGTATAGTAGCTGCGTGGAACTACATTTTAAGGCTCGAGCAGATATGAAGCGGTAAACCGCCGCGATAAAAAGCAGCCGCGGTTAATACGTGTTTGTGAATGGCAACTTTGCCTCCACATATTCACTAAGCTCTGTTTTATAAGATACAAGAATGTGAAGCGTATTAGACGTAAAAGTCATCATAAAATATCTTTCACGTTCTACCACCCCATATTAAAGGTAATATGGCCCATTTGCAGGCAAAACAAAATTTGAAAAGGTTAAATTCCAACGGCATTTGAAAGACAATACTAAATAAGAACTTCCCTAAAAAAAAAGGGGGAGGGGGGCTTGAAAAATGTTTCTTGTGTAAACGACGGTCCCATCACGCAGGTAGTATGAGATATCTGTGTTTATGTCAATCACTATCTAATGCAATTCTTTATCGACTTTCTGTTACAAGACAGCAGAAACGTCATTGATGTCAAACTTGATGGCACAGAAATTCTCTTTTTGAAGCGATCTTCTGATACCAAAGAGAAATGGTGTGTGTGCGTGCTAAGAAAGAATCATCATCATCATCATCATCATCATCATCATCATCATTAATATTATGAGTGTCATTATAATGAAAGCTATTTTTCATTATCACTACTAATACCATTATTAATATTATTGCAATCAATAACCAGATCCTCACCACCACCATCATCATCAGGACCATTATTATTTATGAATGTTATTGTCATTATTATTATTGTTATTATTGTTGATGTTGTTGTTGTTGTTGTTTTTGTTGTTATTCTGGAGTTTACAATCAAACTTCTTACAATGATCTCTCTATGCGCTGCTCTCCGCTTATGTCGTCTTCTATGACCGCCTATTTGTAACCTTAAATCTTAAAATTGAATCTCACTGGCAGTGAGCTTATTCCTAAGAGGAGGTTATTATGAACGGATTCAAGAAATGCCATGAACGATAAGGAAGAGATGTTCATCATCTCTCATCCGGCTCTTAAAAGCAGAAAATTATTTTAAGGGAGACTTTGGACCGCTGCCATTAATAGAAATTTTGATTGACAGGAATTTATTTTCTAATTATCTTATAAATCGGCTGGTTCAAGCAAATACTCCCGCTTTGCGTTTTACCCATAAAAACAACAAACAAAAAAGGATGTGGGGAAAAAATTAGTCATAACAATATGTTTCATTGGTAGTGTAAATGACACATATATCTGTAGGCCAGTTTCTGTCATTCATTTGGTGGAGATTCTCTTTCGTCTCTAGTGACCAAAAAGAAAACTGTCTACCCCGAAAATATTGTTCAACGTTCTATTCTGTTCAATGAACAAGTAAGCTTTTTTTGCATTATTTATGTTACATTATTTCCATTGAAAAAGCAATGTTGATGTTCTGATATATTGCAGTTTACTTGAGGTCACAAGAAATAAAACGTAAATAAAAAATGCAAAGGCATATGTTTCAGTTCTTTCTGATAGCTTTTGGCGATGAATGAACCAAAGAAATATGGGTGTGATCTCGAATGGAAAAGATAAAATGTCTTCACGTCGGCTTTTCGTCTGGATATTTAAGTAAATGTTGTCTTCCTCATTAATAATAAATAAAATAAAATGTCCTTATGTGCCTTTATGTCTCTGTTTGGATATTTTATGATACCCAGGTACATGTCCTCGTTAATGAAAAGACATGTAATTAAAAACGGCGACACTCATTCAATATATTCACATTCCCTACAAGAATGTGTGGTCCTTAATTTTTTCTTTAAAACATAGATGTTAAAGACGATGAAAAGTAAAAACAATCTAGATCAACCGAATATACATTCACACGCACCAACAAGCACCCACAATTATCATGAACTGTCAAAGGGACCTCGGTTTAATAATGATCTAATGTTTCATAATCACTTCATATCTGTCGAACTTTATACCTTGAATCCAATGATTACAACAAGCTTAAATTGGAATGTTTAAAGGAAAATAATTTTATTATGGTAAAAGAGTGTCTTTTTTCATGCGGTTGATGCTGAATTACATAATTCGATAGAAAATCATTGTTATTAGAGATGACAATAGTAAAATCAGTCATTTTCTAAGTACCATCACTGTACAGGAGAGGAAAAGTTGTCTCTTTAATTACCTCATTCTAATCTTGCTTTCCTCTCAACGACTGTTGTCAAAAAGTTAGCCGAATGCTTCCTCCCTTTGAAGCAGTCGGAGGATTTTCTTTTCGAGTTCAAATTACGATCGGATCAAAAGATAACGAAGCCGGGCTTCTGAAAATCTCGATTAAATGAAACAAATATCAAAGACATCAGTGTTTACTCCTTATTCTATTTTTACTCTGAATACAACTGTTGATGAATAATGGAGTTCAATTTACGCTTGTATCTATTCATTTTGTTTTTCTTCTCTGAATGTATTTTGATAGAATACTGCACAGTATAACTGTACACCGCAAGTGCAGATATGTTGTTATACTTGTTTAAGAAGGCATAAGTGTCCTATCAAATTAAATGAAAGTTGTTATGAACAATAAGGATGGTGCTATTTCGGTCCTACGAAAAAAGCTCTTACGACAATCGCTCCGCTTTAATTTCTTTTACTACCCGGATTATTAATTTCAAACTGGACTCACCACTATATACCTAACCCTAACCCTAACCTTAAATATAACCTCAAACCCAAGGCAACCCTTAGTCTAACACTATACTGTTTAGGAAATGATGCCCGGGATAACTGTTGTTAGATAACCGCATATTGCATCGCATCAGAACCCATTTCATTTCTCAGTTGACGGAATGTTGAATGAATACTGGTATAACCATCCATTTTTCACAGTTGTCACGCTTGCTGGGCTACGCCCCTCGAAAGAGGTAATACGGTCACGTGGCCCTGATGACACATTTGATGTCATTGTGGGCATGTCCGATTTTTCCTACAATTAAGGATTTTACAATCTCATTGTAATTCATAAATGAAACGTACTGGGATTATCAAGTGCATATTATTTTTCGGATAAATGTTTTTTTTTCTTCAATTAATATCATAGTTTGCCTTTTTAAAGACATTTAATGCCTAAATCACCCTCCTTTTTACCGGAGAGGCTCCTGCAGTGTCGTCATAAACAGTTGCGTAATACAGCACCGAAACTTTTTTTTTTTCCTACCGTTGTGAGTCGTCATTTTTTAAGCTAGATTCTAGAATTATTAATGATTTCTAAGAAGAATCATTGTCATGTTCGGAATCTCCGTCAAAATTTATTCTACATGTCTTTTTTTAGCCCGTTTTGGTTAGAGTGGCCCTTTAAAAAGACCAACAGCAAAATAGCGAAGTTAATTAGGTACAAGTACATATTTACAAATGTAATTTAAGTTGGTGTTCGAAAGACGATATCTGTCACTGCAATCACGTTTCCCTAATGGTTAAGTGTCCCCCTTCCCACTTTACCCACCTGCCTTTTGCATCAATGGACTGACAGTGGTTCGTAATGTGTATCTATTTAGTGTAAGGCCCCAAGGTCGACGAATGATGAGTGTTATACATGCTGACGCTAATGTTTTCACATTACCAAAGATTAAAGCTAAAAGTCCCGTCAGGGATAATCCATAACGTTGCAGAAGGCTATTAGGCACAAACGAAAATCCATCCATAATGGAATCTAATTGACAATTAATGGATGTTGGCATGTGAGATTCACATAATTTTTCTAATAGATTAGGTTTGTTTCAGTGCCATCACTATTGATTTCGTGTTTGCGTATATTGAGTCAATGACACGTCCTTGAGAATATGTTTGCGCGGGAACTGATTGAAAACGTACTCGCCTTTTCTATCCTCATTTCTACCCCAGACGAACATTTTCGAGATCGGTAATCATTGCAATTTTACACCCAGGAAGCTCGGTTCACACAAAATAACCTTGGTGTGTCACTGTATATGTGCACAAAATAATTGTTGATTTATTTCTAGCAGTTATTGATATGAAGAGTGCCAGCCAATGTTTACGTCGTTTCCGTCGTTCAATTCATACCTACCTTGGCTATACTTGAAACCGTTTCCCCTTTCCTATCAACGTGTTCCAAGGAATGTTGATTTCCTGCGTTATTGGTAACTTTTAACAAAATGTATTTCTTTGCATCGAAGTTGCAGTCATTAAAGCGGCAGATTTTACAAATATCTTAACTTTCATATTTGGTTGTGTACTTGTAATTTTGTTTTTTTATACAAACTCGCCCCAAACTCGTACATTGATTCAGTATGTATGCCATTTATGATATTTAATTATCAATTTTTTCATTTTTTTTTTTTTTACTTATTGAAACATTTATTCTTCTATCCGTCTTTTCTGTTTTTGTTAAACTTAATATATCTTTATATGAAGTAAAAAAATGTGTTTATTATAACAAAATTATTTAATAATTCATTCATTCAATCCTTGTTTTTCCGATTACCTAATCATTTTGATTATTGACTGCTTGCATATTTGTTTCTTTGCTGCAATCCTATTTTTGTTTGTACATGTTCACATATGATATACTTTAAATACTGTATTTATTGACTTGGTAACAATAATGTATTATCTGTACATAAATGATTGTCTCCTCCAATGCCCTGATTATGTTTGACATGTTAATACATGTCAATGACATTGTCAATGTCATTTTCATTGTCATTATAGAGATTTTTAAGAGAAAAATATATGATATAACTGGAACATATATGGCATTTCCCATCAATATACACATCCTGCTATGACGAATGAAGGCGACGATTCGGTAGGCTTATACAAAGCATGCATGCGAATGAGTTCATTATAGGATCTTTCCGCACTCGAGTTGAGACACTATGAATCTATCGTACGTGGTCGTCGGACTGAGCACGATAGATGTATATATGTCAGCCTCAACAAAAGCGAATAGATCGTAAAATTAACGAATGGATAAATGCATCATTTGTGGTATACATCGAAACTCATAGTATAAATTTATTGACTGCTTTGCGAGGCATCGCAGTTTCTATAGGCTGAAGGGGACGTTACATCCCTACGGGGGTCATATCAGTATGTAACTTTCCCGAGAGGCGGTATAGAAACAGCTACGCGTCGAATATTAAAAACAGTCTATACATCTTTATATACCAAATTCAAGATCTACAAAGATTTTTACTCAATCATTTTCTTTAGTAAAGACTGGTTAGAGCATTACAGAAATTCTGAGACACTGTCTTTAAATCTTCGCTGGAAAATTGCCTGAATGTTACGATTATTCGGGAATCGCAGACAAAAAACACTGTATAGTATCCCCGCTCGCACAAAGAAACTTTTTACACGTAAACCAATGGGGATCTCAGCAAAATTTATTTTTGGGGCCCGTTACCCGGGGCGACGGACATCTTTACAATAACTATTGACCTGTTGGTGAGCATGCAGGCATCTTTAAAAAAAAACTTTTGACCGGTAGGCGGCCATGGTTAAAATCAAGACTCCTATTTCGACCAATCAGATGACTAGATTTATTCAACATACTAATACTTACCATTTGATATAAAAATGGAGTCTATAAAAGATTTGTCGGTGTCATTATCAGTCATTATTATCAGCGTTTTAAACCTCGAATTGATTAGATTTGCTTTTGCGCTTAATATATCTCTAAAGGCGCAAATGCGCAGTGCTACGCGTGCATCAATCCACGTCGTTCGCGCTACCCCTACGCGCATTGCAGTGCACATTGCGTCATCGAAAAAAGGTTGGATAGTAGTCCTCAAAACTATTGCACTATAGTTGATGAAGCGGATCCCAATCAAATGATTGGTTGAGAGCATACAGGTGACCATAAATTTGTTTTGCCTCACACGTGATTTTACTAATGACCGGTAATTAGTAATATCATGGTATACAACATCATTTTATTAAACAAATACAAAATGATTTTATAGAACAAATAATACATATCATTTTGTTCGACTGTTAGACTGGTCCAAAGGTACCTTGTATGGGTAATTCGTACTAATGCCCTCACTACTGTGTGTTGTTTGTAAACTATATAATGATCAATGCAGAACATAAATAACAATAGTTCTTATTTCCAGTAGTACTCATATATATATATATATATATGTATATATCATAAACCAATATAGCTTTGTGAAAAATATCTGTTTATATGTAGTAATATGGTTCAGATGTAATAGTAAGTCGTCTTTGAGAATGATTCATTTATATGAATAAGATGACCTTGCAATTTTACTTTGTTTTACTAAAGCACTTAGTATTTCTACAACACTCGTAGAAGGACAGGAAGTCGGCTATTTGATTTTGAAATACACGGACAGTGTATAGACGTGGCGGTGTCAGAATATGAATCTCACCTTCATTTGATCACGTGTCTCGAAGGCTGTGAAGAACCCGGATATTATCCGTGAGGGTGACAAGGTCTGCGATATTATGACAGTAATTACTTTGCGTTTACAATTTTATGTAGAAAAAAAAAGAAGCGGGAGAAAAGAAAACCTCCTAGTCAGTGCATCATATTATCAAAAGTCAAGGAAGGTCTCTATATAAAATGAACGTGGGATTATTTTAATCAAAGCTGACGCTGCAAGTTCCGCGTTGTTTCTGATTTTACTGTTTGATGAAGAAAGCCTTTGTTGATGTTTTCCAATCGTGTGTACCAATGCGAAGGCGTTTGATTAGTTTAACTGTATACCAATTGCGTTTTATCATAATCAACTCAGATACTCATAATTCGCTTTAAGAAAATATTTTTAAAGCACGATAGTGAAAGAAAGTGTAAAAAAATGATACGCGTATTCAACATTAACGCCTAACCTGTTTATCTACCAGGCTTAATTGGTAACATCTCACTTAAGATTGATCTTTTGTGCGTTTTGTATTGGAATCGTTAAGAAAGAAAAATAGAAAATGTAGCCATAAAATAGAGATAATACTACCTCATCATCTGTCTACATGTGCACGTACATCTGCTGATATATTACTGAATATTCGTAGCCTCTGCAAACTATTGTTTGAGAGTTATATTGTTTAATGTTTGTGTGCGAAGGATTATCGAATCTGTAAAATATAACGTCTTGAATCGATACACTTTACGAAATAAGTTGAAATAACTGCTTTTCATGGCCTTGAATGCCTAGCGATTCGGGTTTCATCCGCCATGAATATCAAATACTCTGCCAATTCAAGTAATTTCCGCGAGAATGCAGCAGTATTGCATATTGTGTATCATTTCTGTAAAAACAAATTTGTAAATGTTTTTGTTTTTTCAAGGTAGTACCGAAATTCAAGATGAACAGGACTTTTATCTGGAAATAAGAATAATGGATTACCTTTCCCGAGGGTTGGATGCCGAAGAAATTACCTAAGAATGGGTAAAGAAAAAAAAATGACCAACTATCTAAGACGTGGAATACTCGATATAGAAATGCTAAAAAAGTGAGAGCACACTATGTTCCTCTCTTCCGTTCTGGGTGTGTGTGCGTGTGTTTGTGTGTTTATCTCTCTTTCTCTTTTCCCCATTACTCTATATCCTGATTTATCTTTTGTCAGGATGTTGGAGAAGTATAGTTCTACAGATTGTTGGGTCGGGGCAATCAACTTACATTGCTCCCTTCCATAACTCAGAATTATATCAATATAATAAGAAAATCAAGACGATTTGGTTACCTTTGATCCGAATTCTTCGTTTATTATACTCAACTCGAGCAACATCTTGGACTGTTAGCTTACCAAGCATCATCTCATTTGCATATTTGTAACAAGATTTATTCACACAATTTTAGTTTCCTCTTTGTTCTCTCCCTTATCTCTCTCTTTCTCTCCTTCTTTCTCTCTCTTTCTCTCTCTTTCTCTCTCTTTCTCTCTCTTTCTCTCTCTTTCTCTCTCTTTCTCTCTCTCTATCATCGAATATCATGGGACTAATGTGTTCAGATTCTGGAGAAGAGAAGTTGTAAAAAAATGTTTGCAGAATATATTTATTCTTTCGAACTCCCCCCATCTCTCCCTCTCTCCCCCTCTCTCTCTCTCTCTCTCTTCATCTCTCTCTCCCTCTCTCTCTCTCCTTTTCGTTCCCTTTATCATGCCACACCATGGGACTCTTGTGTAAGATATTAGAGAAGTGTTGTAGATTGATTCGCGGAAGATTGAAACTGTATCTGCAAGCCTAATAAGAAATGTTTGCTCGAATTACGAAGAACTCGTCTTGGAATGGTACTAAGAGGGCTCCAGAAGGTCGAGGACCAATTTCACGTTCCAGTTGTACAACTTTTTCTATCACTTTTCGACTGTTTTACGACTATCATGTTCTTCAGCATCAGCATTAAACACATCGGCATAACCTACAAATGACGACTTTGGTTTTGGCGGTTGGGTAAATGTTATCCTATATCAATGTTCGATGATCATGTACATTGTGCTGTTGTTGCACTCCAACCTACCTTAATCCGTCACTGTAAATATATTAAAAAATGTCGTTTCTACTACAATCTAGGAAACCCAATAAAATCAGGCCAACGACTTGGCCTCCAGGCCGACAGTTTTTGTATTACTTTTTGATACGTGTCCTTTTTTGTTTGTTTGTTTGTTTGATTACTTGTATTGTGTTGGTGTTTGCTTCTTTATAAAGGCGGATTATCTTACTGCGAAGAAACAGTAACAACAACAAAAATTATGCATTTTTTTCTACGACAAAAGGTCACCACCATGAACGTTCATCTTTCTAAAGGAACAATCATGATAACGTGTTCTGTCCGCTGCTTTTGAAATAAAAATAAAAAATATATGATAAACAAAAACTGAAGTTGACCTCTGATTCAGAAGCCCGAGGTTGTGTAACTTGAGGTGGGAGGGGATATTAATATTTGCATAGTTGCATTTTTTTTCTGCCTGCTGTATTGTTATCAGTGTGTCTCTGTGGCACTATACATCGCGCAAGGAACGGCGGACAATACTGAGTATAATGTGTAAAACTGACAATTACTCACGCAAATTATTACATGCAGAACATCGTCGATGAATGTACAAGTTTGGAAAAATAAGCACCTCGTGTCTTCCGAAGTATAAGGAATTCGTGTGGACCGAAAAGTTTTCCTTCCTCCTAACACACTTTCCTACTTTGCTGCAGAGATGGTTTCAAAATACTGCAAGTGAAGGTGACAACAAAATATAATTTGAGAACACCTCACACCCCCAACGTTAAGTTTCTCCAAAGAAAATTCGGCTGTTGAATGTAAATAGAATCTAGGTGGTTGATCTACTTTGTTAGTTTAGAGGTTCATTCAGAAAGCAAAACAAATGACAGAAAATGGCAAGGAATTAACCAGCTTTCCAGCGTATTCTCTGAAAGACATGCCTATCTTTTCAGCGTTTCCCCTAGTTTAGTTAATATATATATATATCGATTCTATTTACAGCTTGCTCTATCACCACCCGGTTTTACCACTCCCTCGCCAGCTCTTGGCCCAATTTGTCTGAAGATAAATCGTCACAATATTCCTGGCCCGTACCCTTTGGATTTCTTCTTTTGCTGACACTTCTTTATTGCATGGTGTCAGGCGATACGTCATGTTTTTTTTTTAACCATTCACTAATCGGCGCCGTTTGCGTATGTGACGGAAATTGATTAGTTTTCCACCACAAAAAGCGAGACAGATCGGTGCTCAGATGTGCAAACGTTTGGTCACGAAATATTCGTGTTCACGTTGTAATTCAAAGAACAAACCTGAGAACAACATTACAACTATTTCATAACCGTTGAGGCTACATATCGTTTGGCTACATAAGCTTCCTATATTAAAGTGTATATCATTGCTGGAATGAACCGCAAACAAGAATATTCTGATCTAGAAGCAGCACACCCATTTCTTGATACGTTAGGAACACACTTTTGATCTTCAATAAATCATAACGGGGATGCTTCCTTTTTGTTCTTACCTATTAAATGCTCTGAAGTTTTATACAATTGCATATTGGCTATCAAGCGCCATGTCCTTGCCAAGTATACATGAACATGTGGAGAGACATGTTTTTCCTAATAATATTGAACCAAGAGATTTGACGTACCACATCGATTCACGGCTTCTGATAAAGATCACTGCCGTTCTAGTGTAGGGAACAATTTTAAAACCCTCCAAAAAGGTCGATGTTCCTTACTTGGGGGAATTCCAATTAGTTTTTTATAATGGTGTTCAAGTGTTGATAGCATTAAAGAGTGTGGCTTTCACATGCATTTGCAAGGGATAATCTCTTAAAAGTACTTGTAGAACACAATTTAGGATAACTCCAATAGTTACTGGTGGGTTGACATCCAAATATAAGTTGATTCATGTTGATGCGCAGGGCTGCATGCATACAAAATCATATTTTTTTATTCAAACATCTGAATATATTTTATATATGTTTTAAATGTTTGTTTTTTTAAATCAGACTTGCTAAGCTTCACCCTAAAAATGCTCTAGAACTCATCCATCTTGTGACATCATCTGTCAATCATTACTAAGCTACCAACAGAAATGTATGTAAATTCCGACAGCTCAGCACATGCTCACAAAAGAATTGCATTCTTTCATACAATACCTCCACATTACCTTTCTTTTCCTGGTGATGCTACATAGCATCTCCCATGTTGGTATTGTATTGTATATTTTAAACAGGTGGTCAACTCTGGTGAAGCTACATACACCTGTAATACCGTTTCTTGTTAGCTCACTAATGATTTACAGATGATGATAATAATAATAATAATAATAATAATAATAATAATAATAATGTGACTTATATCGCGCCAAATCCACTCTGTGGAGTGCTCAAGGCGCGTGTAAACAGGAAAAACAATCAAGACTTGAAAAGGAATGTTTTGAGATGAATGAGATCTGGAGCATTATTTTGGGGGGCGGAGCTTAGCAGGTCTGGTGAAATTATTTTAAAAGATATCTAAAATCCGTGAAATATATTTAGATGTTTGAATAACAAAATATGAGTTGTATGCAGCCTTGCATATCAATAGGAATGAACTGATATTTTGATGTCACCTGACTTTTAATTTTCTTCTAATGATGTATTATTGTATTTTTTCTTCAGTGCAGGGCTCCATTGTTAAGCAATCGCCCACGGCTCTGACTGGGATAATCCTGCTTTTAGATAACATGATTTAAATAATGTTACGATATCATTAAAACGTGAACATTTTTGCTGTCAGGATAAGATAGGATTCTATAAAGAGTCTGGGGTTCAGGCCTGTTCAAATTTTGACCATGGCATACTTACCGTCATTTTCCTTATTTATAATTTTAAGGTTGTCTAGTCAATAACGAACAGCTTTTAGTTTGATGTACACGTGTTTACTAGTACCAACAAAATGAGCAGAAACACTGCTAACATTTTATATTGTCGTGTAGCGCGAATTAATTCACCAGAAGCACTACTGCATTCAACCACACCACGCATGCGTAATTGTTTCCTACAAGTCAACTCCGGTCAAGATCTACAATTACGGAACTTAATATACCAGAGAGAAATTCAACCTCCTTTAATTTGGATGTAAAGCATTTGACAATGGCTGAAGACGTGTACTTTTCAACGGATTGAGATGAAAGTATGCGTGGTCAACGAACCGTGTTGATTCCAGTTCCCAACCTCAGTGGGCCGTTTGGATCACTGATGTTCCTAGATTGTCTAGAAGAAAATTGGAGTAGCTCCTTGTAGATTTGCAGCCGTAAACTAACATGGAATATCCCCAGGTAATGGGGACGATATTAACGGATGAACAATGTGCCAATGTGCTTGCACTTTGAGCAGGGAGGTGGTGCTTTGAGCGACCATTAATAACCTTCTCCGCGGTGAGCGGACAATTATATTCCTGTGTCCTGATTGCATTTTCCCGCCAACGTCACATCATACCGGATGACAAGTCCTCATTCGTCGCAGCTCCACAAACAAAGAAAGTTAAGACGAAGTTCATTAATGACTTCCAATTCATGTTCAGACATCCTATGCATGCACTATCATGATATTGAAAACAACTCGACCATACTTTCTTCTAAAGTCGTCGTGTCAACCATTTCTTCTAATGAAAGCAAAGGGACGTGTTAACCCCCTAGCAAGTTACTCCAGCAAAAGGTAGCCTTTGTGCTGTCTTGCATGAAGTGGCCATTTCTTCCCGAAAGGCCTATATGATCACCCACGCTTTATTTGGTATTAGGAAATATATAATCAACACCGACGTAATGGCTCCTGGATTTTACCCAGAGGAGCATTTGTTTAGGAACATCAACACTATATGGTGATGGCCGGTGTGGAATATGCAGCCATTGTAAAACGAGTTATTGACTAAAATATGAACGGCAAGTTTCTTAGTGCCTGTCGGATTCCATTAACACCTTCCTATTAATTCTTCAACCGTAGTTTCCTTAAACTTTGAAGGTCTACGGTCCACTTTCTCTCTATTATCATAATCATAAGGGTTACACATATATGTTTATTATAATAAATAACCGAATAGTTTAGTATGAACTTAGATATTACTTCTATCCTTGATGTGAATAGTCATTTAAAGTGAATTAAGCAATGTTAATAAAAGTGTAGCTAGACGTAAAGCTTTTTTGTCACCGCAGTCCAGGTCGATACAGCTAAACAAAGCAAACGTCCTTCTCAAATGTTTCTTTAGGTCTCATAAAGTGAACACGTTAACGCAAATGATATGATGCAATCGGACTTAACCCAGAAGTATAGAGAATGAAAAGTCAAGCTCTCTCTGCAAGTGAGTGATTACATCACACGATTCGCTCGGGAATATTGAAAACGAAAGAGTGATGTATTTGACATTGAACTTGTCGACCTGGAATCTAGGGCTTGATCAGTGTCTCTGATTCACCTATTCGTGATCTTGATCTCTGTTTTCCCTCTCTCTTCTCTCTTTTTTCCTCTCTCCCTACTCTCTTATCTTCCATTCCCTCTCTCCCTCTATCCTTCCTCGTTCTCGAAAAGAGCAATCTTCGACTCAGTCGTGCTTTTTACTTGTGCTATTTGATTTCGGTCTTCTTCGGTAACTCGTGCCAAATCTCCTAGAGGTGTTGACGCTGTGGTCTAGGAGAAGGCCCTGCCTATATCGATGGGGGAATTCAATCATTTCCACTGAAGATACCATATGCGGGTTGTGTAATTTAAAGGGAAAGACAGGAGGAGGCGCAATGGCCTAGTGGTAGAGCAGTGATGTCCTAACCGGGAAGTCGAGGGTTCGAAACCAAGTCGATTTACTAGTACCTTTTGATAAAGCATTAATGCTTATTACTAATTCCATTGGAATGATCTTAACGCCGCCATTCCCTAATTGATTGCTTACGAACGTGCACATGCTTGATATTCATGTTTAACAATTGAAACGAACAATTATGTCAATTAGAATAAAAGAAGAAAAACAATTAGACTCTGCTGATTAAAAGTTTGAGTAAAATCTTGAGGTCAATCTTATAATTATTAAACATTAAAATTTGGTTCCCTGATTGTTGTGTTTGCTTATTAATTATTGTTAGGAGACTTGGGTCTACAAGTGTAAACAGAAAAGGGATCAGCAAACCCATTAGTATTGCTATAGCCCCTAATAAATTCTCGGGGCACTCCCATGCCCATTTCATTCTTTAACATGTGGTTTATACAACTTCCAGGTACTAATTTCCTTTCTTTTTACACCCTTATTGACATCATCTGGCTGTCAGATAGATTTTCGCTTTAAATCCTCTTTGGACGATGTAGTGTGTGCAAGTGCGTGTAAAGTGTGTGACTAGAGTGTGAAAATTGGTACAGTTCCCCCTGGAAATGGACACCTTTCTTTTCAGGATTGTGAACAATGGGGGCAAATAGATAGTGTTGCTGGTGGTCTATCCTTCCCTACATAAAGCCTTGCGCAAACTTAACGATTCTCCTGCGATCAAATTTTCGTAGAAAAGGTAGTTAATTTAACAATTGAAATCTTAAAGACCTATATCCTCCTTATCATGTTCTAAATATTGATAATAATTTTAACAACCGGAATCGAAGTGCATTTAAACCTTCTAGTCCGAATAAAAGCCGAATTGGCTTCAAATCAAAGACAATCGCACTGCTGGACTGACGTCCCTACGATTCTAAGCCGACTCTGTGTTTTCCACCTCTGCAGGAGCTTGAAACCCCTTGAAATTGAGATTTTTATTAATGATATGACTATTCACATCCTCGTTCATCAATATTTTACACAATCAAGTGTTCATCTAAAACGCCATCACATTTTATTCCAAAATCGGATCGTAGTCAGATCGTGCAGTGTACGCCGGGCTTTTAAGACACTGTACAAACAGGGCCCCGTCTCACAAAGAATTAATATGAATCGCAACAGTATTTGCGATTGATATCATTCGCAACTATGTACATAAGAGATAGGAGACTGCAAACTTGCGATTGATTTGAGGACTTAAGATTGATTTGGATCAATCATAACTCTTTGCAAGACGGGGCCCAGATAGGTTGAACTCAACTGCCTCCTTTTCCGAGGGAGACATAATATTGTCTTTACCCTGAAACATTATGGCCTAAAAGTCTACTATAATTTGAGGGTTAAGGGTCAAGCTTTTATTTGAAATCGGGTTTACTAAGGGATTTAATGCTGAGGTCGAAATTTTGTTGTTGTTTAAAGCAATCTTAGACCTATACGTCAGGTTTCAATGATTATGTAGTTTGCCGTCTTTTGAGTCTAATGTTGGAATTTCTGACAACTGCGTTAGTTGAAGAGGATTTGGCAATACTCTCACCGATTTACAAGAAATGAATTTCCCCGTCGTTTTGTAGTTGTACGTTTGGGCTTATTATAGCCAGGAGGGCTAACGCCCAATGAAACATTTCAAGGTTCTAAATTCTGCAAACGGGTAACTCTATTTTTTAATGTGATATACGGGACTAAAAATCTATTTTTAGATGTATCACGACAGACTATTTCCTTATTATTGGCTGAACTGAAAATGTGTTGCTAAACATATTGAAGGCGTTTGACGAATTATCCAAACACATAATAATGCACCAGGTGTATGATGGGGGGGGGGGGGGGGGG
>BEXV01000019.1:189735-253320 GCA_003118195.1 Hemicentrotus pulcherrimus | reverse complement strand
CCCCCCCCCCCCCCCCGTGTTGCATCATCCGCAATAATGTGGATATTCAACTAGCTTCCATCGTTCCGAGCCGTCAACGCAAAGAACCAGGTGCTTCCAAGATTCAAGGGGTGGGGTGATAAATATCTGACTTTGGTAGAAGTTTCGTCGGGTTAGCCAAAGTAGTTTTAACTCTTTATCCTCTATAGAGATTGAAATCCGAGATAGCCACATTATTTTAGAGTATGATGTTATATAAACACTGTATGGGTGACAAAAGTCAACAGTCGCGGCACAGGCTTTTGTATTGTGTCAATAAAGAGTAAAAGCACGCTAATATATCAGCACTTAGCAGTTTAGAAGCAGTACGATAATACAGCAAATAATTATGTAGGATATTCATAACTTCAGAAGGAGAGGACTCAGTTGTTATATTTATATTTTGAACTACTCTAAAGATTAGTAAAGTGTCTAGACAACGCCCAGAATATGAGGTGTTTATGTTGTCATTCACGGAAGACTGACGCAGAGCTGCTCGTTCATGAGACATGACTGTGAGGTGCTTCTTAAACGTTTCATGTAAAACAGTTCAATGACCCAACAGAGAAGGCTCTTCATACCGTTATTTATTCAGCAATCAACTTTCGTTCGCGACACCTCCCCCGCAAGCCCATCTCACACTCATCTACCTTCTTTGAAGGAAGGGTGTTCGACTTTAAGGTTACCTTAACCTGGAAAAAAAGAATCTCGGAGTATCACTTAGATAAGCGAACCGTAAAACTAATTAGCAGTTTTTGCTTTAGGGTGTGTGTGTGTATGTGTGTGTCGCCCTACGCCCACCTCAGTTTGCAGGGATTCCCAAACATGTAGGAGTCATAAACCCCAAGTGTTATTTCTCACAGAAGAGGAAAACAAACAAGGTTGGTCAATAAAAGAGAACATACATCAGGGAATTAGTCTACCTATTTTCCGAGTAAGAGAAAACAACTCTCTTTATTAACTACTATTTACCAGTAATGTGTAATAAATTTCCAAGCTGTAGGGTTTAAACAGAATCGAACTGGCAGCATCTTAATCTTAAAATAGATTTAATTTTCTTACTGTAGGACCTGTACCTTAAAGTCTTAGACAAATTAGCACTGTCTACTTTTAATACTACATGTGTTATCGTCTACCCCTGTGGAATTGCATGGATTTTACAAATGTGGAAAATAAAATGATAAAGTATTATTCTGTCATTTCTCAAGAAAATGGTGAAACATTTACAAGATCTTAGTTATCTTTATTCTACTTAACAAATTTAAGTCGGCATTTCTAGCATCCAATTTAAGAGTACTTCCTAAAATATATTGTAAGTGTTGAGGTTGAAATTACGTAATTCTCTCACAAGAATAGGAACTGGTTTCCATATGTTTTAACCAGAAATTAAATTGTGCATGAAATATATCGAAGGCCTGAGCGATTTTCGTTTCAATTATAGTATCTAGAGTATGACACTCAGTGCCTCTTAAGAAGCTGCTATGGCACTCAATAAATCATCGAAATGTCTTTGATTCATGTTAACAAGATAAACTCCATTTGGAAAAGTCTCGTCATCAATTTGTTTTCCTTCCCCATGGCATAAAGTGCTATGACCTATTTTCATCGCGTATCAACACCAAAAAAAAGTATTTTTAAATAACAAGATAAACTCTTTGAGTATGAAAGACACGTTCAGTAATGATAACAAAGTTAGCGGGTACCATTTAATGGGTGTTATATTTTAAGGACAATCAGGATAATGCTTCTAAAATAAATTGATGAGATGTTTCGAACGCGGTATGAATCACTATTACTGTCAGCTTGACAAGATGATCTACTCCGGGGCGCAGAATCTTCCATTACTATTAGCATCGTTCGCCTCATCCTGCAATACACTTTTCGTGATCGGAATGCGGTGCAATGCTGAAAGCCTATCTCAATCGTGAAATCTCCCATTACTGAACACATTAGTAGGGCATCTCAGCGTGGGAAAAAAAGAAAGATGTCGAATCAATCGATATTCGAACGACAAAAAAATGGAGATAAACTTGGATTGAAACGCAACGGTCTGTGGCTATGTGGGAGTGATATTGAGTAAAGGGGTAAAAAATGGCCTTTTCTGTACAAGTGTTAACTTTGGGGTCGGGTGGATTTGACGGGTGTAGTTAAAGGAATATAATGTGGAATTAAATTATTTGTTTAACTTGGCTGAAAGGGATTAAAAAGACATTACTGCAAAAGAGTAGAGCTGGCTGCATGGCAGGAATTGGATCAGGCTCTGTTTAAACCAATTTGAAATAACTTGTTAAGTTCGTAATCTAAAAGATGAAATTATACTTTTGTAGCTCATAATACTTGAAAGTCTATATGTGCTTTAAAATACACTAATAAGGAAATTTCATCTGCAGTGACAGAATAATATTTCATCAGTAAATAAAAGGTAAAATAACGGCACTTTAGAAAAGCTGAATACAAATTGAAAACAAAATCTAACCATTGATACAGGCGAATAAGATAATTTAAGTTTATTTCCTGGAAACAAATATGACATTAAAGATAATTCATATGCAGTGAAATAAATATCAAATTAGTAACGAATATGGAAAATGAACGGCATTATAAAATATTGTAGTTAATTTGGTGAGACCATTTTCAATTTATATAAAATCGTTTTAAATACTTTTATCTCGGCAAATACTCCCTCAAAACAATTACATATTATTAAATGAAGTAAGGAGAATAATTATTATCTTCAAAATCAAAGCTTTTGCGTTTTGTAATTTATCCCATAATCATCATTTCAATTAAACTAGATCTCAAACGTCATTTAAGAAGCACACCAAGGCATATATTCTTATAAGCCCACTTCATAGTACAATAAACGATTTCGTTTTTAAGACTATTAATAAATTACGGATAATTAGTTTTTAAATTGCCATTCAAATGCAAACTGTATATATTATATAATTTCATAGAAGTCACGAATAGAGACACACAGAAAAGGGGGAAATATAAATGGAAAAGCTCAATTCTTTTCTACTGTTAACATAATTTTAGAACAACTACTTTGATTAAAACAGTATAATATTTTGTTTAATGGTAATATTGTTCAAAACTCATTACCGGTATGTCGTATTAATAGGTGAAGCCTTGAAAATAAGAATAATCGTGCAAAGTTATATGCGGCAAGTCAATAATACTATGGTTATTGATGGTTAGTGTAAAAACCCAACCATGGGCCAAATGATGTCTAAGGATTGGCAAATGAGCCACAGAAAAACGGAATGTTCATCACGATCGGCAAGGGGAAAAGACAACTTCTGTCAAAGAATGAAACTGCACCTTTATTTTGTGCACGAACGAATGTTTGCTGGAGATCAAGTTTCATGTAGAGCCTGTCCTCTCCTTCTCCTTTCTTTCTTTTTCTCTTCTTTTTTCTTTCTTTTTTAACAATCTTTCTCAGTTTATCTTTTTCTGTCTCTCTGTCTGTCTCTCGCTAGTGCTCTCTCTCTCTCTCTCTCTCTCTCCCGTGCTCTCTCTGTTTCTGTCTCCCTCCCTTTTAGACTCACACTCACACATGCGGTGCTTCTCCCCTCCTGACTTTCTCTCCCACCCCTTACTCCAATTTCTACCAGGCCTATTTTTCTAATCCCTCTCGCTCTCATTCACCATTTTCCATGTAAATTAAGACTTAACCTTTAAAGGTCTCTTTGCCTCATAGAGGTGTTTATTCAATTTTCAAACAATAACACAATTTTGCTTACAATTTAGCTAATCAATGGAACATCAATAATACACAAATTATTTATTCCAATATAACTAAGCAAGTTCGCAGTAAATTTCATATTTTGTACTTTCAAATGTTCATATATTTCTATTCTGTTGGTCATTTCTCTCTTAAAATTAAAAATGTGATATTCATACCAGCTCATGCGTTTGAATCTGTTGATTTTAAGCCATTTTTCCTTCCCCTTTCCTTCATCCTCCTCCAACATGCACAATAGGCTAATTTTTGGTACGTTTATGTCATCACACCTTATCTCATGTTAACACCTCTTTCGCTCTCTCCCTCTCTTTATCCTATTAAAGCTCACTTTCTCTTTCTGCTTATATTTCTTTAGCTCTAAGGCTTCAATTTGATCTCCCATTTCTCTTATTTTTTTTTAATCATGCTCTTTCCCTCTTCCCTTTTTGCCCTTTATTTGCCTTTGTCCTATAAAGCGTCCTTGCTGATCTGACAGTTGGATAATTCCAGCTCCGTATAAAACTGCATTCAAAATATTTCATCGAAAATGAAACCCCCTGCCGGATTAGAAGTAATTATCAGCCGAAATATATTCCAGTTTCCTAATTTCCGAAAGTTCAAGCGTATGGAATTAGACTGAGGTATGAATATAAATGCATCCCCTGAGTTTTAGACAAGACAATTCCTTTGAACACAAGGTAGAATCTTCCAATTGCCTATTTGAATAGGGTGGACCATGTGGGAACACACATTTGTCGAACAAGCTGGCGTCTCCTTCCGAAAATCGACCTACTAGTTTCGCAACAACAGTGGCGTAGCGTGGGTATAGGCAGGGGCGGACTTACAAAATGCAAAATAACAAAAGCCCAGCAAATAAGGGGTCGTATCATTTTCTTAACACCTTTTTCCTTTCTCCCTCTCGCTTTATGCGTTTTCCTCCATATCTTCCCTTTTGCCATCCGATGCCTTTATGCCACTGCACTTCAAGTTTGACATATCATTAATTATGAATAAGATTAATGGTTAATTCTCCCCTAATCAATTCATCATTATGGGTAATATTGCCTATTCATGCAATTTTCTTTAGACTTTACTCTATTGGAAATGAATGATGCGTTTATTTATTATGTAAAGAAGTGTTTAAATATAATTATTTTTGAAGCACTTTCTTGGCAACGCAAATTACATTTTTCATTCGCTATACAAAAACGAAATATCATAAATGAAATACATTTTGACAAGATATGTAAAATAACAATGACAATTCCTCATCTGAATGGATACACCAAATGAGATCGACAGCCCATGAGACAGACAGCCCTCTAGACCGACAATTTGATATTTGAAAAGTGTCAAAATATTTGCATGTTCGCTTTAATCACTCGAAAAATGATTACAAGCTCAAAGCATGATACTTTAACAAGAGACGTCAGCCCCGTAGCATATCCTTGCCCTTTATACGCCTATTTTAGGCAAATTTAATGTTATACCAACCTCATGTCCATATTTGCTCGCATATTGGGACTTATCTAATGAGTTTAAAAGGACTCGATAACATTGTTTAGATGACAGAAAATGGTGCTAAGGTAGTGACTCCAACGCTTAATGTACAATTAAAGATAATCCGAAAGTTTGAGTGAAGACTGACCATTATTAATGATAACAAATTTATAAACAATAATCTAAACGACTCCCTAATTCTCCTATCTATATCATTACTTTTTAATTACATATTAGGTGAATGTAAATCGTCACTGAGCAAATCATTGGCTCTACGTACTATTCTAGACACTAAAGTGTTAAAAAGATTTTTAAAAATCTGTCTGTTATGTATTATTTTCAAAGAAAAACGGTGGGGAAAATTCAAAAATGGTTAGGAGAATTTACTGTCACACAGGGACACCTTAAATGAAAAAACATATACATCTTGGTGGTTTAAGAATTTCTTCAGGATCTTTTGCATATTAGAGGGTTAGTTCAGTAAAAAGTAATATAATCAGTAATATTTCATACGAAAATAACGCAGCTTTTTATATCAAATCAAATCAAATCAATTTTACCGAGTCACTTAAAGGACATTGAAATGCTCTTTCCCGATCGACATGGATACAATTCTATTGTAACTCATTATATCTTGGCTTTTGGGTATTCATGGGAGCCCGAGATCCTACTACCTATCACTACAAAGTTTTGTAAACCAAGTAGCTTAAATAGAATCCTACCTCCTTGAGTAAACGTAATTTGATACCAATGCCTATGCGGAAGATAAAAAGAAACATTATGAATGAGATAGCCATTAAGCTGTGTGCTGAGTGTTCATGAATAAACGTTGTAGTCAGTTGGGGCTCTCTTTGTCGGTATGCTTGAGGTAATACAGTCAGCGATGCCTCTGGGAGAGACCTTAAACATACATTTTCTTTTATGAAACACCTCCCACTAGATTTCATTTTGTAGGGGACCCAAGGTGATCGCCGATTTTCAGAGGAAACTAATTAGTCACTCCAATTAATATTTGATGCTGAAAAAGGAAATGTCCGTATCGGAACGTCGTGCAGCGATTCGAGTTAATTCCGGTTTTTTGTGATCTAGCTCAGGTGACGTCACAAACTAAATTCAAACCGTCTGCTCTTATTTTTCTGTTTTACTGCGAACTCAAACTTCCGTTTCGTAAATTTCTTCCTGTGTTTGTAGTTAAGTAATGCTTTGTTTAGAGATATACTTCGATGAAGGAATTAATTTGAAATTTGAAATTGAAGTTTGCCCAACATACTGATATACCGTTAGAGGAATCGGGAGTTATGGTTTATTTAGATGATAACAATGCATGCCATTCAACCTTACTATCTTATATAGATAGTGGGGCAATGTAGGATTGTTGAGCAATCACCTAGGATGTGGAAAGAGACTGTAATAAAGTGTTATGTATGCTAAATAAATAAAGTGCTTCGCAACATTGAATTAAGTGAGTGATTAACATATTCAAACTTAATGAGACTTTTATGTTTTTCCCCAAATTTAAGGATGTAAACCCATCTTAATAATGTCATTAGTACGTATCCTATGGTATTATTCAATACCGAAACTAAATCAAACAAATTATAATTGGGCGAAATGATTTCATTATTCTATTCTTTTGGAATAAAAAACATGTTCCTTTTATTTTCCTCACTTTGATGAAAATAAAGATGAATAATCATGACTCTATTGCGCTCATTTGACAATTGTCAACCTTTTAAACTCTTCGCAGTACTTCCGAGAAAAAAAAGGGAATTTCTATTGAAAACAATACAACTTTCATTTTCTAATATCTTTCGCGTTGGTGGGGTTCAGTATATGTCCTTTTGCGTCTATACGGCATTTTAAAAGAAACATCGAGAAAAATTTGCTAATGCATACATTTGGTTCAAATAAACTGTTTCTTTTCTTTGTCGTTTCCTAATTTCCTGAATATTCCCGGAATCCGGTCGACAAAAGTCGGCAAACATCGTAGGCGGAAAGTTTTGGTTTTATGACGTTTCCATTATTTCGCAGAGACAAAGAACGGAACGAGTGAGTGTGCGTGTAGAAGAAAAAGAATTCACGAACGTACGGTTTCCTGTGAGAGTAAGTGCGTCAATCTCTGCGCGCCGTACACATACAAATCATGATTGCTTCGACTACTCCCCGCTCATTTCTAAATGCAGCATCATTACGCTTCGTATCCTGAGCTTTTGATTGGTCTAAACTCGTTGGCTACCAGTGAGATTCTCATGAAGGGAAAGTGGGGGATAGTATATCTGTTCAAATGAATACAACATTTCTTTCCTTTTCTTGACACAGGTGCGGTAGAATAATAATCTGGGACATACGGACAGTGGCGGAATAGAGCACGCTTGGATTTTGGCGTCGCTTCGAGTGGTTGGACCGTGCCAGCTGTGCTTTGTCGCCCTTGTGTGGGGTTCCTTTTTTAAACCAAGATTTGCCGGCGCCGCACCCGATATCACCACCACCACCACTAGCATTCGAGAGCGGGGGACCGACGGGGGCGAAAGATGAGGCTTGAAAGGCTATGCAGCATAGTTGTGCTGGTGATTGCTGCCTGCTGTTTACTGGTGAGAGGTCAATCACCCTGTTGTCGGAGAGCTAAGGGATGTTCATTCCCCCCGGGCTGTCATTGCCCACTAAAGATGAGTTTTTGTGGGGATCCGTCCCGTGGACTACAGATCGTCGGTAAGAAGAGTGACACATCTTATACTGGAGGATACAGTACTACGAATCTACAGAAATACGATTACCATCCCGCCGATAGAGAATATGTAAGACATGACAGGTGAGGATGAAGTTCTGATCGTATTTTTTTAAGTGGGGTATTTTAAAATTTGGCTTACCTTCAATTATTTACAGAGCAAATCGTAAGCTTAAGTTCTGTTTTACTGAGAAGCCCGTATTCTGATAATTCAGTTGGGCCAGACGCGTGGACTAAAGTCACAATCATTACAGAGGGAAAAGCTAGACCTTGGTCTAACTTTTTGTTTAAACCTCACTTTATAGACCGATATGAAACACACTCTCAGCCGTATTTTTGTAGAATGCAGACCCAAGTGTCCAGAGGATCCACGACGACGTTTATGCATGTATTATGTGTTTGGTTCTAGTGACACATCTTGCACGTAACGTTCTCACTCCGCAATGGCGTTTTAGAATGTTTGACCAAATGAATGTTAGGATCGATCTATTTCGGCGTTAAAAGCTGTAGTTGCTGAATGAAAATTTGAATGTATTGTTCTAAGATCTGACGGAAAAGCTCCTTATGGAATTTAAATCTTAGGACTTGTGAATTCAACTGTTCCCTCTAATGGTGGCCTTTTTCATTTTAGTATTACAACAGCACTAAATCTTCTCTTCAGAGAACGCAATGTACTTGAAGATTAATGTTTACAAAATGATTTTCTTTTACAAATTCAACAAAACCTTGGGTTATACAGCTCTCTTCGAAATAAGGGGAATTTGCACCTATTCACATGTTTGCAAAAGAAGTACATGTTTTAGTGGAAAGGGGTTCAGAATTTGAAATAGGTAGATGCACTCTTTTCCAATATGTGTATTAAAACGCTGTTTCACACATTCAGGATGTGACCTTTTCTCGGGCGACAATGTCTCAGGCCATTTCTGTAATTAATGCAAATGGTAGGGAGTGGTTACGGGTGTATGTAGGGTAAGGGTTAGAAACAGCTTAGGGCCGTGGTTTAAAGTCAGAAGTTCCGTTAAAAAGAAAGTGTTAAACGGCTGACGTGGAGCGATTTTCGCCGGAATATGTTTATATAACACTATGTTTGCTATCTAAATTTGATCATGTACGCTGTACTAACAGGTTTCTTTGAACAAGTTCAAAAAGAAGGGTGTTGTCGAAATACACTCCAGACACTGTCATGGTATTTGACCATGTGAGAAATGTCTACTGCTGTTTGAATTCAGATACGGTCTATTATGATAATTATTTATCTTTTAATTGCAGAATTCATATTTGATAAGATGCTGGTCAATGGCTATTTTTCGTTCATGTTTGGAGGGTATATTGCCCTTTTTTTTGGGGGGGGGAGGGGGGGGGGGAGGTCATCCCATTTTGGTCGCCTGGTGAAACTGACTTTGGTTGCTACTCATGATATCAATTTATATCATGGAGTAACAAACAGATGGTAATTTATATTTGTAATGATTCCAGTTATGATCATTTCATGATAAGACAAGCGTGGACTTGATTAAAAGGAATATTGGACAACTTAAGCACATTTCCGACTTTGGTCAAACATTATTTATGTTCCTTTTCACTTACCTCTGCTAGTTTGTCTCCATCTCTAGTTTTTGTATCTAGCAAAAGGCGGACGCCCCTTCCCCTTCTCCACCCGTTTGGGCGTTTGGTGGGCATCAAAAAGTAATGTTATTAGCATGATCAGACATCACAATTTCGCCCAATGTTTGCCTCAGGCTGCGAAAATATCTAAACACTTTATAGTAAAGCATGATTCATGGACTCCCAATCCGTCGGATACCTATGGTATGCAAGGCTGTTCAGGTTCACAACCTCTTTTGATTGTCAATCACTGGATATGCCACTCTTTCCTCCACTATCTCTCTCTCTCTCTTCCCAAAGAATATTTAAGAATAAGAATAAATGTCTAAAGGTGTACTATAAGTCTTCATAGTTTAATGACGTATCCAGACATTGATTGACAGGGGGTGCAGGAATCCCCTCTACAGGAGGTGGAGGGTGGAATTATACTGGAACAGCCGCGGATGTCGACAACTTGCAATTTGCATTGCTTTGGTGTATCCTGTGAGGTAGCGGCATTCAGCCATGCCACCCTTTGCTGCGGGAAACACCTTTTCATATTGATCAATCATGTTCAAAGGATCCTATGTTTTATACACAAACAAATGTCAATGGAAATTACTGAGTTAAAAACTAAAACACATATTGAATTAAACTTTCGGTTTAATTACATCGCCTCCCCTTTTTATCCATATAACACGGAATATAATGTTTGATCATAACATGCAGATTTACTTTAAGCTTCGGGGCAATCCTAGAAATTGCCAGTGTGGTCGATTGTCGCATCAAATCCCATCAACGACCAGATTTATAGCATTCTGTATGATGAAACAGAAAGAGAAATGTACGAATTTCAAATTATGGATTCAGGCACCCGTGACGTCCCAAATACCCGGGACAATCACGGCACTCATTAACTAGGTCCCGCTGGAGGACGAATTCGATTTAGGATGGGCAAATCCCAAAACATAGCGCCATTATTATGGGCACCTGCAAGGGGGAATAGCGGAGACGAAGCTTGCACTCGAAGAAGGAAACATACGCCATTAAATAAAAACAAGGCGACGTGTCGAAGGGGAAACAGGAATCTTTACTGTACTTCGTAAGCGTCCCTCTGAGATTACAATAGATAGAATTTTGGAAATTGACAGAAAACTGTTGCCGTACAGGTCTAATCGCTTTACCAGAAGGCATATCTCTTCATAATTAAAATCGAATTGTTTTTAAGAGTAAGTGCTAGGACGAATCCATCTACTGTTGCACGAGTTTTACTTGACAGTATATTCTAACATAGTTAAACACAGTACAATGGAAGCTGCGCTTGATACAATCGTACTAAAACTTCTACAGCAACTATTATCAACCATTGATCCCGATTTATTATTTTTCCGGTTTTTTCACAGGATTGAAAGCCCCAATAATCTGGCGTACAATCCTTGCGTATTAAACAGGCGGTGAAATGATTTTAAAGTTGAAATCGTCTTCTTAATTTACAAACTGGATTTGCATGATGGATACCGTTCATATCATTGCGCTAAACATATTTAGATTGATTATGTTCGAAAGCTGTTACGACGTTGGCCTGATTGCTCCCCATTGAATGTATAGACTCTGTTGTTAAAGCCCGTCGAAGCTAAATTAAACGACCTTTTTAATCCATCGGCAAAGCCCTTTATAACTACAACTGATAATTATAGATGTCACTTTCTCCTCCTGTCTAGCTTTAAAAGTTAGTTGCTATCTTTATTCCATAAGGAAAATCAATCAGCTTTTCTTGGAAGCTGACTGCTGACATCATTTACAATAATTCTGCTAAGTGTTAGTGCTAGTTACAGATGTTTTTCTTCATATGTAAATAAGAAATGTGTATTCAGTTTCTGGATGTACGTTTTAAAACAATTAAAACAATATATATATATATATATATTACAACCGTTGACACGCCGAGAAAAAACTCTCAATATATTTGAGATTTAAAGAAAAACGTTTCAACAAATAATCCAATGTAACATTCTCCACTTTATATAAATATAATTAGACAATATGACTTACAATCGTCCCATTCTGTTCTCGGATTTATGGAACTCGGGAGTTAGAGAGTTATAAATGATGTTGTTACATTCATAAGAAGGAGCATATTAAGCTCTAGCGACAGACTATAATTTACCACTTTGTTTGTCAATCAAAACAAAACGACAAGGGAAGTGATGTATACTTCTAAAGGAACGAAATAAGAAGCATTAATGTTTGGCCAGGACGCATCTAAAGCATCACTTGTAGATGACTATACTCCCTGAGCCGGATGTCCTTAACGCAGGAGAGGGTAACATACCCCTCTATTTTCAGCGCTGCTAATCTTACATTGTCAAGGTTAGGGGGCTCAATTCCGCCGGATTCGGCTCTGCGGAGTCAGAGCTTGTTGGGCGATGCTCGGAAGCTTTTACGCCTCTTTGAATCTTGAATTACTGTGATTGCATCGTGACTAGAAGTGGAAGAAAAGAGTTATTAGATGATGGAGTGGAGTTCTACTTGACGGGGCCTACGAAAGGGCAGATAGCAAACATAATAACATTAAACATTAATAGCAAACATAATAACATGTAAAGTCAGGATATATATATATATATATATATATATATAATTGAATTTTTTACATTTTCCCCTTTCTCTAGAATGCATTTTGAAACGCAGCTGAAAAGGAAAAAAAATCTAAATGTTCAAAAAATGTAATTAATAATTTTAAAGAAAAATGGACAGATAAATGCATAATTCAATCCCTTCAGAGTAATATTCCTCCATAATAAAAAACGTTCTGATAAGATGATTAAGGTTGACGCGAAATTCCTGTTTGTCCCATTTGAGGATTTGTCCCTGGAAATAATCACCTTAGGCACCCCCCCCCCTCGATCGAAACGGATATTCTGTACAGTAAATGTAGAAATTTACAGAACGATGTGTTCATAGACATTATTCCTAGTGGCCAATAAATTTTATTATTAGGAAAATACATTCGTCATAATGGTTATATTAATATTTGTTTGCATGAAAATGAAATTATTCATATTGTATGACCAATCTTACAACATTATCAAGGTTAGGGGGCTACACTCGGGTCATATTTTTTTAAAAGTTGGAATTGGGGTCAAAGTAATGTATGAAAATTTGCTCTTGTTTTATTTCCTTCGTTTCTGTGAACGTTTCACATAAGAATTTAGGGATATAGTGCCGCTCTTCCTTTTTCAAAGACATACTAGTATATCACCTGATGGTGTGTTTTCCTGGTTGTTCGAAACAATTCACATTTTCACGTTTTTTTTTTTCAATTCTTAGTTTCGTCACTCTTCTAAAGTGTGTTGATCATTCTATCAACCACATCCCAAATTCTTTATGCTCCCATTGAAAATGTGAAATTTCAAGTCATAGGGTAAAACAATAACAACCCATTTGCTAAGCGAGAATTTAATCCATTCACAATTTGATGTTCCTTTCATATTTCTACCCTGACGCTTTATCGAATTGTCTCTGATACCCCTAGAGATTCATTCCAGGCTCAGCTACATGATGATAAAGGATGGAATGTGGGCTTAATCTAGCCTGAAGCATCAATCAATTTATTCTCGAGTCTGCCCTATCTGAAATATTATGCCTAATGGATATAGCCTGTAAGAAAATCGATGTTATTTTTTTTTTTACACATTAATTCACAGCGCGTCGATATTGCGTGTGGAAAAGGATTAATGTAGGTCTTTTCATGATTTCATGTAACACATTATGAGGACTAAACAACACATAGTTGTGAAAAAAGAACAGAAATTACTTCAAAATGTATTAACACACTTTCTTTTAAAAAAATATTATTTTCTGTCCTACAAATAGAGTTTGCTTAATATGGCAGGTCTCAATTGTTGATTTTCGCTTCTATCTCATAGACATTATTCAAAGTGTTAGATTCTCAAATTTCCCACAAATTGAGTTTGAATATATCATAAACTGAATGGCTTACTATATGAATGATAAGCCAAGTGCGTTCCCATAACACCAGAACATTTGTGCATAGTCTAGATATGAATATTGCATTGCACAAGGCATGGTGGCCATATTTCCATTTTGGATTAAAGGAGATATGCCTTGCTTCTCAGTTTACTTGGTTCTACCTGAACGAGTTGAAAGAGTTCAAACGGATCTGCTAACTGTTGGCGATTGATTCGACTAATGCTTCTAGATGATTGTTCAAATAATTAAGTTATACAATGAAACTTTTTTGTTTCTGCAGGGGCGTATAGTTATAGGTTATCTTTACGATAACGTTATTTCGATAGGCAATTACCAAAGATTTGTTCTCGGTTGTTTTGTAATTTGGCTCATTATTCCGCCTGTATGCACTCTTGAAAGATTGGAAATACCTTTCCCTGATAGCCCACCAAATGTTTGCGCAGTAATTTGTTTTTGTTTTCTTTAACAATCTCCCTTAGTAAATTAGGATTTATAGAAAATATCTTCTTATAAAACATCATCTTTTTAGACCAAGCTATTTCAACGTGGTTATAATGTTGTTGATTTAAAATGTCTTTATCTGATAGACCGCCTGATGTTTGTGCAGCGATGGCTGAGGGCGTTTACACAAACGCCCTCCATCTGATAAGATTATTAGAAAATCATTATGAAATTATTCCTTGTAAAACAATGATATCTTGAAAATAATCAAATGTACCGAGGCGATGTGGCCGATAATAAGGCATATAATTGCTAAGACCCCTCCAATCCAAAAAGAAAAGAATTAATAAAGGAAAGAAAATCACAAACGGTTTTTAGCTCTTGAACATGGTTATCGTATAGGATTAGGAAATGTTTAAAACGGTTAATGCACACTGACCTAATGGCAGCTAAGATCGCTGAGAATAACATATCGAATCGAAGTTGACGGCGTATTACTATATCATCATTGTGCTATTATATGCCACGAAAACATTTATAGTGGCCTTCAAAAATCTAGGTCATGACATGATGTCTGAGCCCTTTTTTCCATCTACTACAACTCCAAAGCCACCCAGTAAAGAATACTGGATCGAAGGTTAGATCCATATTGATTGTCTAGGACATTTTTGAAGATATTCGATAAATGTCATCTCTGAGTATCGATTTTCCTTAAAAAAATACAATAAGTTACCTTGACTTCTCTTCAGAAGGTAATGTGCCGTTTGTAAAACCATTGTTAATAATGAAATTTGTTATTACATGGATTTATTAAAGCATTATTAAACGAATGATACTTACCAATGTTTGCACTTTAAAAGGAAATGTTTCCTTCATATGAAAACGTTTACAAAAGATACAACCTACAGGTGTTGGTACATAACATTAATGGTCTTGTCACAATGCACTTTTGCTGATGATATGGATAAACATAATAACAAATTGAACAGAGGAAATAAAAAGCAAGGAGCATTGTAATGACATGAAAAGTATTGAAATATTTAAATGAGATATGAATGATAACTATCATTGAATATCAAACTTCAAAGGTTGGCTGCTGGCTGCCATGATATGACGTGTCTTGTAATAGAATTGTAATAGTATTCTATTTGCTGACTAGGACAGTAAATATTTCGATCCGAATAAAAAAATATAACTATAATGCAAATCACTTTCTAATGATGTTAAACTGTTTTTATTGTATATTTGTATTCCTGTTTTTTGTTTTCCCCCCTCTTGTTACCCTTGAGTGTTTAAGGCTATTTAGTTTTACTTTTGCATATATTCTCCATATTGGGAGATCAATATGACCATGGAATTATTCACCATCAAATTTTCGATATATTTAGCTTGAAATTGAAACAAAAATTGAATCTGGCTTTAGCCAGGAGGCAAATGTGACCGAGAAGAGCTTGTATTTATACAGGTATTTCTAAATATGGTGCAGTGACAGAATGTCGTTTCATTTAGTTCTACGATCATGAATATAGAATCAATATATCATTCAATTAATCTGCGGAGCTATTTCCTCTCTTTCACGTAATAATTGGTTTTGATGAGATTCGTGGAACAGATGTCATGTGCGTGTGTGTGTGTTTGTGGATGAAAGCGGGTGCGATTTGGTGGGTTTGTTGGTGTGCATCAAAAGTAATGATGTTCGCTGATATATTCCTTTGTTCTGATTGGTACCATTTGTTCTGCAATTGACGGTTTATGATGTGAAAAATCGGGTAAGGAAACATGACGAAATGAGTCACGTCTGGGTTCATTTGAGCGTAGCAAAATGAGGAACACGTATTCCAAAAAAGAGGGAAACAGGGTCTCCCCCGAAGTAATTGACTCTAAACTCGAGAATTGGTTGTACTTAAAGATCAGTTATCTGGTAGTTATGACCAGTGACCGCGAAAATTACACGCCTGGGCTGAGGACAGGTCCAATTGAACGACGCTATGTGGGCGAACGAGCTAGAGCTGATATGCTGTCTTCCGATATCCTCTGTCATTATTGGGGTAAAATAGGAATAGGGGGTGGCGGGTGCAATTGAGCGACTTAGTCTCATGCAGTGTCTGACCTGGTAAGGACTTGTTTCTGTAAAAGGAAAAGGACGATGCTTTACATTTTTTCAATATTCGCAGGAAACCTCTGTTTGTCATTGGTGGCGTAGGTCTATGAGGTAAAGGAGCATGCTCCTCATCTTAAGGGGGTTGACATATACTGAATATTTGACTGACGACATGTCTTGCTGATGTCTGGACCAAGAGGTGACACTTAAACTTTACATTGTAGAATACGAATAGTTTCTGCAATGAAAATCTTGAGTGGATGGCCAGTCTGAGCTGTTCCATTATTCTCAAGCTGAGTTACCGAAAGGCCCGTGCGATAAGTCTTTCTTGACAAAGGACGCTAGCAAATTAAACACCGAGGTTTTGATTCGAATTGAACTATCTATCTGTAGTATTTCAGCGTAGGATTGACTAAACCCGTCACCTCTCCCCCTCTTCCACGTCAATTGTTCCATTTCCACCGTTTTCGACGAAAACACCGCGCTCATGGTAGCAAAGGTTCGGACTTCACAGAATCATAACTTTATCCTTATTTCTTCAAAGAAGTTTGGGTGAAAGTTATCAAGGAAAGTCGATTTCAAGCTTAAGTTCGACGGGAAGGAGGAAATGCGAGATATTTTCATTTCTTCGTGAGTAACAGTAGTCACAGGAAGTCTTACGACACAAAAGATATCTAGGCCACCGCTAGATCTATCGCACGATAGCATTACCAATCCATATGCAAAACCATATGATGTTTTCATTTGTATAATATCCCTTTGACGTGAAGTACAATATACGATGTATAAGTTCGCTCTAAATTTGAACACAATCGAATGTTTCAAGGCGGGTACAGTTGCAGCTTCGAGAAATTGATTTTTCTACCGTCTCTAATTTCTCGTCTGTGGGTAATCGCTTGTGATCTCAAAATAGCTGTATCCTACATTCCCTTCCTAAATTGTCCTTGCGGAATATGGAATACACAATCTATTTTTGTATTTCTTGTTGTTTGATATCAATTACATTGATTAGACAAGTACATGTACATCCGCTGGTTTCGACTATATGTCCTTTAATAAAGAAGCTTTTGCCTTTTCCCTGTCATTTTGTTAGCAGTTGTAACTGATGCATTGCACTCGAAGTAGAAATGTACCTCCAGGAAATGTTGCAGTGACATGAATAATTCATTTAAAACAGATCGAATGATAGGATTCTACTTTACTGATTATCGCAGATTGCCCATAATTCCTATGTCAAAATTACTTCTTCTAAGACCAACAATGAAGATCCATCAGTCTTGAGACATGTATCTGATCAGTCGGAGGGGAAATGTATAAACCATCCTCTGTCTCGTTCAAACAAACGCCCAAGGCCCATATTTGTAATGTGATGATGCTTTCCAAGGACACAACGACACCATAATTCTTGTAGACATTATAAACCAAATACCGCGATGGCGTGTTCCATCCTCCAAGTCCAATGCACTGCGATTTTCTAATATCTTCCTATTTTGACAAATAGTTGCGTTACTCAACAGGCATGGTTTTAGATTACCTATTTAAGTTGAAAGTTGTATAGTCCTTTGTGTTCCCGATCTTTTCTTGCGATAAGCAAACAAGCATAATGAATAACAGAAACAGAAACCCAAGGTGATATTAAAATGCCACACCACCGATACTTACAAGATTATTGTGGAAGGTATTGAAATTGATATTTGATATTGAAATTGATAAAAATGTGAATATTGAATTGCATAGATAATGCCCGTCTTTTCGAATATGACGTCAAGAAAGTAAGAAAGATTAAAAGGAAAATGTAGAATGTAGGCCCATATGCAAATAGTGATAAGCTCTTCTAGAAAAGACCAGTTGTCGTTTCTTTCACACAGGTTTTAAGATTGCTAATCATTCGAAGGTAAATTTAGACCATGAATCGATTTATAGATAATATCACAATATCGATAGAAGTACTGTATTTCAAATAATATGCAGCTTTAAAAAAAGCAAAGGGGATTTCGTGTGCGTTGATTTGAGAGCGGATGCGTAATGCGGGTGTGTGTGACTGTTATGGTGGGTTGGAGTGTGTGGGTGTGAGTGGGTGGGAAAACTGTGAATGCTCGCGCAGTCGAGAAGTCATGGTTCACGTGTCTAAATTTGATCAAAACAGGTGATATGGTTTCATCATTTTGAATGATGTTGGCGACCGATTCATCGAGAGTAAGGAAAGAGATGTTTTCAGTTGTTTAGTTTATTATTCCCAAATGTTTCATGTTCACGCACGGAATAGGAAATTCCTAGTACGTATGCATAGGAGACAACGACCTGTTTCTTCTTCAAGGCTACTAAAATTAACCCACAATTTGGAGATTGAGCTCCACCATTGGAAAGTGAATGAATTTATGAAAAGGTAGATGAATACATTTTGTATCGCAATGATGAGACAAACAAGAAATCTTGTATTCCACGACAAGACTTTAACGATGTATCCTTCATGGTTGTATCGGTTCGTTCAGTCTCACTCCACTT
Source organism: Hemicentrotus pulcherrimus (assembly GCA_003118195.1). Lineage (NCBI taxonomy): Eukaryota > Metazoa > Echinodermata > Echinoidea > Camarodonta > Strongylocentrotidae > Hemicentrotus > Hemicentrotus pulcherrimus. Next base: position 234,726 of record BEXV01000019.1, on the reverse strand, counting down.
TAATTTGTTTACATGAACAAAGTTTATTTGCTTTTCTGATTTTTGTTAACGATTAAACATTATATCGAGATTATAAAACCAAATATAAAGGGGAAATAATAATCATAATAGGTTGCAGCTTCAGGGTTCGAAAATGGAACAACGCTTGCAAAAAGTAATTCATGATTGTAGAATCGTATATAAAAAAAAAGGATGAGATGGGAAAAGATGTACGTTCATTTTAGGTTATCGAAATGTTTGTCCTGAACAGACACTGTGAGGCTTCAAAATGCATTCCAAAAATTACTCGTCATTCGTTTAGGCCCTTTTATTGAAGGCTTCTTCATGTCAAGGTGCCTGAAAATATGTGCTACAGATTCACAGGGTCAAGTTTGTTCTGGGTGGCCGGTGTAATTTCTTCATTAATTAAGAACACCAACTGTTCCACCGCTCATGTGTAAAGACATGGTCAATTAAGATACGCATCGTTTCCATTGACAGGAAAGTCCCGGTAAAGAACATTTACCATGACCGTGTTACTTTTTGAGCTTTAATCAATATGTTACTGAATGGGCCTTGCAACACTTATTTTGAGCACCGAATTGCGCCTTGGCTAACGTGTAATCAGGACAGTGGGGATGTTGTTTTAACAATATAGGCGAGGACTCAAGGCGCCTTCAATCAAACTTTAATACAACGTTAATAAGATAAAGCATATCCACTGACATTTTGAGGCTCCCAAGTTCATTCAGGTCCACTTCGCCTATCTTGTGATAGTCTCGATTGTGTAAAACTCTTTTCATCCTTTGTTGAATCCAGCGTTATTTTTGTCAAATATGTGTACACTGAGCTAACCCTTGTAAAAGGTATTAAAAAACGGTAGGAGAAGCTTTAAGAAAAAAACACGGGTTTGCTAGGAGTTTCTCAAAGAGTTTTGTGCGTTGTGGCCTCTTGAAAGATGGTCCTTGAAGATAATATGGGTATCATCAGAAGGTTTGGACATGTGATTCATAATCTACTTTTTGGATCGATTCTATTTCAAGGACGACGGTCCCATAATCACCACTTGACATTACTCCAAGCTAATTCATCAAGGCTTGATTAATGTTTTAAGCATAATCATGATCATTGAACTTCGATCCCATAATATGTCTTCTTTGCAATCGGCCGAAATCTTGCTGCCTTAATATATCATTATATCCTTCGCGTTCTCTTCATCTGCACCTGTTCCTCAGTCTTGAAAGATGGTCCTTGAAGATAGAATATTTATCAGCAGAATGTTGGGACAAGAAGTTCCTCATCTACTCTTAGGAGCCAGATTGTCTTCAGGACGATGCTGTCATAATAACTGCTTGACATTAATCTATGTTAATTCATCAAAGCTTTATTAATGTTTTAAGCATATTGTAATCCCTAAACACATGATATGCCTTCTTTAAAATCAGTCTAGATCCTCACAACTTCATTTATTACTATTCCCTTCGAGTTCGTTTCATCTGCTCCAGTTTCTCAGACTCTCTCTATATCTCCCTCTCTCATTAAAATGAACCATATCTGTCGACTTTGGTGATCCTGTTATTCTACCACTCTCTGTATCTAACCTTCAAATTCTCTCTCCTCAATTGTTTTTACAGTCTACCTTAATGATCCATACTCTTCTTCCGTACTTTTCCTCTTTTTTTTTCTTCTTCAAAAGTACCATAATTGAAAGCAAAGTACAGCGTCGCGTAAGGGAATTCATAGATTCTCTTTCTTTCGTAACAGTCCGTGTTTCACAACCCAATGACGTGGATGAAATAATGTTTTCATTTGCCTTTTTTGGGCATGCCCTTGATTTGTTATTTTTAGACAGGTCCCTTGCAGACCGTGAGTAAGCATCTCTAGAGCTTATGTTACTATTAAAATTCATGGCCTATTACATAGGAGACTTGGCAGAATTAACTCTCCTATAATCTCTTATAGGCATCTGTCTGTAGTGGGTAACCATAAAGTAGGGAAATCAACACCGGGTCTTATACTTACGAATGACTTCTTTAATTAAAAATAAAACGTGAGTTATCCTCCCATTAAAACTGTTATGAAGAGAGTGCAACCACTCCTCATTTCCCCCTAGTTAATATGGTTTAATTCACTTGCTCATTTCCTAAAGATCGACTATCAAAAGGCATTATTATATTTTATCTTAAATATTATAGTTGTGTGCTTGAATTATGCAAGAGTTTTTTCCCAGATTTTTCTTCTCTTTTACAATTTATTCATGGTTACATTGAGTAGTTACTCTGTATTTGTAACACTAATTCTGAATGTTATTTTATGTATAATTTTGAAAATGTTATTTTTTTTTTGTAAATCTTAAGAAAAGTGATAAATTCAAGAAGATTTCACAGTTGAAAAGAATATAAATTGTTTATACCATGCTCTAAGAGGGAAAAAGGAAAAAGAAAAAAGGAGAAAGAAAACAAAAATGATAGGATTGACAATGTAATGATGAAATGAAATCGTATTTACTTCAACTGCTTATTGGTAGCCATTTCTAAAAGGTTTACCGAGAAAGGTTATCAAAATAATCATCTATGGCTAAGCATGCCGCAGAGAGATAAGATAATTGGACTTTTTACTTTCAATTTGTAAACTAATTAATATGTCCCGAGCCATTATCAAATATTTATCCTTCCATTGAAGGTTTGTACTATATTCTTGGAGCTTTTCACGATGAGATATTGTAAAGAAATTACTAGGCCTCGAAATTACGACTGACCGACTATGCTATTGTGCGCGTTTGAAGAGGGATTGTCGCATTAATATGACAAATTTCCCATCGTGACGAGCACCGGTAATGGAAATTGGCGCTTCGAGTGGCTTGAGGTAGAAGACCACTTTAGGCAATGGAAGAAGAACTGATTCCAAGGTTTGGAAGGGAGTTGGTCTGCCCTCCATGCACCTTAATCTTTAAGTGTGCATAGTTGTGAGAAATTAGGAGCTTGGGGGGGGGGCTGCCTGCACCCTCCCCAACATTCTTTAGAAATGGGTTATACTCGAAAGCAACTTTCACCTCATATTCGATGGTCTAGTTGTACCCTTGTATTATTGTTTCACTTACTGTCCCATTAATTTCATTCAAATACAACGTCATTATTATCACATCGTCATAAATTTACAATATACTGATAATAAGTCATTCGAAATCGTCACCCCGTGGCGAAATTATGCCCTTTCTGCATCAGTAGGCAGGCATGTCATTCAAAAGATCTTATTCTCTCTATAACCACGTTCATTTAAGGTTTTTTTTTAAAGAGGCAATGTACATACTTTTATATACTCTCATGACAGCTGTTCACGATTTGGATTGGAAAGGAATAAGTGCAACATTATTTTAACACTTTTATATCAAATTTAAACAAACCCCGAAATAGTGAATAATTTATTTTGATAAAAGGCAACCATGATTTGCGGCCATCTTATTCTCAATTGCTCCTTTTTGGTGTTAATGTTTAATTCACACCATTATATCAAAATTATTTCTTGTTAAAGGTACTTGTGATTGATAACAGTATTACCTTCATTACAAGCGTTCCTGACAACTGACGAGGAAGACGTGTCAAAACATATCAGAAAACATCAAATCAATTAAAAGTATGAATAATTTGCATTTTTTAGTGCGAGTGCATTACTCTGAATTTGAACATGACATATCATATCACACTTATTCAATCATCAATCGTTGAATAGAGATTTGCTGTCATTTTATTGGGTGTGTGTGTGGCATTTCAAGCTTTTTACTCCAGACTGTTTCCTTTCTTTCCCTTTCTCCGTCTTTTCTTCTCTTCGTTCTTATATATATATTTTAAATATATTTTTGTAATAAAAGCGTACCCTACACAAGCCTCTATTTATTACAATTCGTGCATTCCTCATTGTGTGAATATGATCTTCAATATCAGTTATGTCATTATTTATGCATTTTTATTTATTTCAATACTACTGTTGATAAAACCACAAAACAGAAAAGGAAGAAAGTAAAGGTTACTTTTGTAGAAGTTAACCTTTCAGTGGAGAGTTCCGGGGCTGATTTTCGGAGACTAGATAAACAAAATTATGAAGGGCGTGGGACATGCTCGGACAATGATGTACTCGCTGACCGTGCGCTGCTGATCTAATAAATTGATGGGATATTTTTACAAGATGATATAAAAATGTCAAAGCCACTTTATATCATCCAACGGCAAGGGTGATTGATGGCCTATTGACACTGCTCTAAATGCGCTTCATGCTCAAGGGCGAAGACGGAAAATTGGAATATTAATGTATCAAAGCATACTAACCCACGCTATTAATTGGAATATGCCTGAATCAATTGAACACGTGGTTATGTATACCTGTAATAAAGGTTTCGGGAAGTATTTTGTTTAGTATCTCAAACGATGTATTTTAATGAATGAAAATAGTGAGAATATATAGGCCTAAGCACTTTTCTTCAAAATAAAAGTTAAAAAAAAAAAAAATAGGCAAATCACGGACGATTCCGAGCTAAATGTCCATACGACGTATGTCTTTCTTCCATTTATTTCATTCAAGATTAAAAATATCTTGATATCAGTATATCACCATATGATAATGTTCCGTATACCAACATCAACAAATTTAGTAAATTGTATTATCAAAAGATCTTAATTTTTGAATGAATTAATAAGATAAATGTCATACTATCTTGTAACGAACCTAAGTTTATTGGTTAAATAGCAATTGAATGTAAATATGTATATAGCAAGTTTGGTATCCCGTGCGTTAAGCTATCTTATATTAATAAATGAACGTTTTTAGTAATTGTATTTAATTCGAAAATTCCATTCACCTATTTCTTGTAAATGATCAAGGATGATTCTTGAATGATCAGTTATTTCAAGGGGATACCAATTAATTTTTATTTTACATGTTTATATGCTTGTGTATTTATCTATTTTGTTTTTGATGCTGTTATTTGTTTATTATTACCAAACAGGGCCTCGTGGAAGACCACCAAATTGGTGATATGTGCCACCCTGTATAAATATCAGAAATAAATAAATATAAAATAAATAAAATACTTCACATCAGACACGCAGCACAGAATCGCCTCAATGGCTGTTATATTTTTCTCTTGAGAAATACTGTTAGATTCACTTTTATGATATTAAGGATAGAGACAAAAATGCTGTTGTTCACCCTGGTCATGTATGACAAATATATCTTATCATTAATTATGAAGAGTATCCGTTTACATCAAGGGAAAGAGCGGTTCTTTATCAGAAAATAAACCGCAAGTTCACTTGCGTCCTTTTCCGATGTCCTTTTCCGATGAAAGTACTCTTTTGCCCTTTGCGTGCGAGTCCTTAACCACAAAGCTATACATTATTACACTCTAATGCTTGGATTGACGGTTTTAATCACCTTTGTTGATTTTTGTGCCTGAATAGCGCCAGATTATAATAAGCGCCCCCGAATAGTGTCAATCATAGCTGCACGATCGCCTTAGTAAAATTTTTTTATTATTTCCATAATCACAATAGTTATTTCGCATTTTCCTATTACTTTCCTACATTATAGACAGATTTTCCTTATTACTCTTATAGAAGTGTGATTCTATCAATTTGCCACATAGTAAGCATACAATTGAATGTTTAACTGATAACATTTACAGTGTCGTGGTTTCAAAAACCTTGCTTTGAAAGACACATTCCAAAGGAAAGCTGACAAGTAAAATATTTGTGAAACGTCAAACCTTTTACACTGAACGTTGGCAATCACAACTCTGCTATCATACATAATTATCATTGCTATTTCCCAAAACTTGTGACGACTTGTGTCCCGTGTCAACCCCAAACGGATTTCTTTTCTCTCTTTCCATCAGTTTTCTTGTCATTTTCTGTGTGCAGGGTGTTTTATGCAGTTTTGTTACGCGGAAGGAATCGATCGATATTTAAAAAACATCGCAAGTCATTTTTCCTTTTATCGTCGTCTGCTCTGCACGCAACGTGTCACGTCATCAAGGTTTTTTTCTGATTCTTTCCAAAGCGGCACTAAACGAGCAATCTCTCTTGGATTCCACCGGTGTCCTATTAAATTGGCTGGCGACGTTGAACCCATTTACTTCAATTTGCAGCCATCAATAATCAGAAGAGTCGCTTTATTAGGCATTGGCGACCCCCTTAATTCGGCACATTCCCTTCTCGTAATCTCCGGGACACGATCCGGCTAAGTCAGGAATAGATCAACGGGTATGTCAGGCCGTGTGCCCTAGAAAACCCGTCGTAGTAAAGCTGTAGGTAATAGCCGAAGTACTGGGGATATTTAATGTGCATGTAACAAGGGAGGCTAATTTAATTTGGGATGTTGTTGCCAATATTGAATAAAGTTTCAAATTTAACGTTAGTTACGTTTGCATCGCTTAATATTACGTTTAAGCGCCTCGACATGAAATTAGTAATGGGCTCATTGTTTTACTAAACATACATGTACGGTCCATGCTCACCACACCCTAGGGAGTCGATGTCACTAACTTCTAACAGCATTTAGAATAAAAATTCTTTTGTTTACTCATTTGTTTTTTTAAACAGTCCCGTTAACGTTGTCACGCAAAATCATTACATGTTATATTGTCTTTATCTAAAATACATCTTCGCAACATTCCGACCTCGACGCAAATTTACATGTATTTCGCAGAATAATAACAGGTTTAATAGGATGTTATGGCGTCAACAAGCATTTTCCAACCAAAGTGTTTTGAATGCATAACTCCTTGGTCTAACAAAGTGGGCACGACCTGCAAAAAAAAGCGAATGCATGAGGGAGAATACATCGCCCTTACTACCTCCTGCGGAGAAGAGGGAGGGCTTTTGATGGATAGAAGTGAGTGGGGATGATTCTGTTACATCTCCCGCGCTTTTTCCTTATTCCCAGATGGTTTGCGCGCCAAAAGTGTTTAGTTTCGCTGAAGGCACGCCGAGAGGGGAATTGGTAAGTACGGAAACATTTTGCTTCCTGGAAATCACACACACAAAAAAAAACCCAAAACACCTGATGTTTAAAGAGACTAAATATGTAGGCATGTCCTTGCATGAATGAGGTAAACTCGTAAGTTTTACCATGGACCCACTAGTTTTACAGTGGCACAGTGAATGAGTAAGAGCTAGATTGTCTGTAGCTGCGATATCGCAGCATAGAGTTTGCAAAATGATTTTTTTTAAAAGTGTTTTTGAATTACAAATAACATATGACGACCCATTTCATTCTGCCTTAGATAGTAAATATCAAGCAAAGGTAAAAAAAATTGAATTTTGAGAGCGGAAATACCATGACATTCTTAGACATTAATATATTTACGAAAATGAAGAACTTCCTTTTCCAATAGAAATTTGGGAAATCATTGATGCATCAGTAAACACGCTATTTAATCTACTTCAACTTCAACTTATTTGATTGAAATGGGTTTGTTTTTTGGTGAGGAGCAAAAGAGCAAGAAACCAAAATTACCTTAGTTCAGTTGGTAGACATACAAATCATTTAGTTTAACGTACGAATATAGTAAACTAAATTATCATACCCCTCGTAAATTTGATGTTTTTTGTGTTTTTCGTAACTCACTGATGAAATGTGGGCTGGTTGAATGATGGCCTATGTTGAATACTTTTAGATGAAAGCTTTAATCTGTTACATTCTTTGAAAAAAATATTTTCACATACTGAACAAATTATAAAACTTGGTGAGGTTGCGAATAATTCAGTAGTTAACTGTATACATTCATGCCAATATTTCAGGGTTTTTTTCTATGGTTAATGTATGTACATAGCTTAGGCTGTCAATGGAATTCAATGTTTCATTAAATGGTCTTTATTATCCATTTCCTGCTTTCTTTTACTTTTTTGTGACAGAAACATTGTAATAGAACTCTCGGGGGAATATCATACCATACGTATTGAAAGCATGAATTAAGGAAAGTGTGTGGTGACGCTAACACACCAGACAGTTCCTTTCAATCATGTTACAATAGAAATAAAGAAAATCAATCCATATATGGTTTGCAATAAGATTTTACCAATAAAACCACGATCACCGCAATGCCAGATCATGTACCTACTTGCGGCGTTAGGTTAACAAAAAGTATGAAGTTCAAATTTATGAAAGCTTATGCATTTGAATAACAATTTTCAGCATTTTAGATAACCATAATTATTTTTCACCGATTTCTAAATATCTTTTTTTTTTAATAAAAAAAGCATTTACGACGTGGTGGGAAATTCTAGAGTAACGTGAAGAATACATTTCTAGTTTTTGAATATTATTCATGATTAAGGAAATACTATTAAAGATAGCGGAGAAATGAAAGCAGTGTGTTATAACTCCTGCAACTTACAGCCCCAGAATGTTTCATTGGTCTGCTGATTTCGCGGATTGTTCCCGTTTGGACAAAATACTCCAAATATATCCCTCTCTTGTCTTCTCGATATATCCTCATTTCCTCTTGCTATGGGGAATTGTCACACCCCGACACCCACACTTTTTGTACTCGACTAAAATTTGATGTCGTGTCCGTAGGCTCCCTGTATCATCGATAGGCCCTTGTGAGGTTCACAAAAGGACAAGTGCTTTGGCTTGGAACTGGCGTATTGGAAGGAGGGGCAGGGGGGCGGGAGGACACGATTTAATCCTCTCGACTGATGTCCGACAGAAAAGAGAAAATGTAGCCCCGTCTTTGTGCTTATATATGATTGTTAGAACATTATTTGTCAGTCAAGACGTACAGAGATATGCACACATTTTAAACAGTTTCTTCTCAAAATATTTTGTTTAGAAAGCACCCCTACCACCTTGGTATTAACGCAAGTCAGGGCTTCTCAAAGTATATATCTTACTGGATCACATTTGGCCCGCAGGTGAGACGTTTCGCCCTTCGTATTAGGCCGTAGTCTGGATACACCATTTTGGCTTGATGAGTACTGCATCAGTTATTGCCTGCCAAAGGCTATTTTGTTGCCAAAAAAGGGTATAAATCGGATGAAGCCCAAATCGAGCAAGTGTCAACGCAGTGTACATGCCTGTTGATGCTTTCTAACATTTCTTTATTTTTGTAAAGATCTGCTGAAAGATTATCCTTTGCGCTCTTATACATGCTAATGACCAACTCTAATAATGATGTTTTTATTTCTAGGGGGGTCTGGATATACAGAAAATCCTTAGATTTGTCTTACTGTTTACACTGGCAGTCCTTCTACTGCAAACAATTCAGTATTAAAGTTTGATGAATATGACACGTTATCCATTCTTTCTTTTCTATGATAATTGTTATGTATATGCTTACTTATGATTCGTTGTTTGAAAGTACTTCTTAGTTCTATTTTAAGTTGGTTTTGTTACCGACAATTGTTTATATTTATATGGAATGCAGAGTAAAATAAATCGAAATCAAATTTAAATTCAACCGATTTCATGAGAGCATGCAACAGAATCTTTAAAACGCTTTTATCCGGATCGTTTATACCCGAATATAACATGTACAAAGATATGAGTATCACTTGTTTTACTAATTGCACCCGGTCTTATAGAACAATTATTATCAATAGTTTTCATTTCAGCATGTCATAATTTTGTTTATAACGCTTTAATTGACACCGTGTAGCCTATCTTCAATATACAGGCTCATTAAAAACACCTGTCTAAATGTACTAGCAGATGGCAGTCGCATGGCGTCTTCTACTTGTCTGTTTGTTTGTGGAAATATGGTTGAAAACGACGGAAACAAAACAACATTTGGTCGCTCAGCGGTAGGTCTTCCACAAACAATGCAACGGGCCTGCCGTTCACTTAGAAAATGTAAATTAAATAACATCTGGTCGATGTATGGGCAATATATATTTCTAAGCACTAATCAAATTAGCTCTTCAATTGTATTTGCTTCAGTACTTCCATGGAGTGCAGAGCAAGCCCCCATGCCGGGCCGTGGAGCTGGCCTGATACGCCACTAAAACTTTGAAATGAAGAATACTGTTGCATACAAAAATATTTTTTCAAAAAACAAAAAACAAAAATGGTTAATCGAATCTTGCAGGTTGTGTGATCTAAGGATGTATTAACGCGATTTTATCACAAGTATGATGAAAAATATTTAATCATATGGAAGAGGGCCATTGCTTAGTCATAGAGTGAATTCACGTCATGATAATCTGTTTACATTTAAAACAAAAATAATATTGACATAATTTGGAATAACTTCCGTTACCTGTTTTGTGTTTGTTTATGGCATTTTCATGCGCCATTGGGAAGTGCTAGAAAAAGAAATCGTGTAATCGTGTTTATTTGTTTGGTTGTTCTTATATAATTTAAACAAAAAGAATCTTCTCGAAGCTGATTTTGTTTTACCTCAAAAGTTGATTTATACAAGGCGTTATTTTTAGGATTACAATACATCGTGCTTCCATAAACTTCTTTCCGTTTCTAGTTCTTTCACTATCCACACCTTAAACAGTTCGTGTAAATGTTCAACTATAAAACACAATCTATTTCACACTAAAAGGTATTTTTACGTAATAAATTCAGAAAGTTCAGGGGAAAACAAAAGGCGTAATCGGAGCTAAGCTACTGTCAAAAATCAGGCGAGAGAAATCCCAGCATATCTTGTCTTACCATCGTCAATCTCAGCATATAGTCCGCTTAGCGACTCAGGCCACAACATTTTTTTTCCATTTTCTCATGCACACGACAATCAAGATGTTAAAGGCCATTGTTAAAAAATATATAGTAATTTCCTCTAAATCTGCGATTGTTTAAAATAAGCAATTTGCATAATTATTTATTGTTATGAAAAAGCTCAAACTTTCGCCAAATTCGTATTCAATAATTGAAATATAATATTGATGAACATCATTTTTTTTCAAACGATAGCTCTTTTTGATAATTGGGAATATTACACGCATTTGTTTAATTGGCAACACATAACAACAAAATAAACAAACAAATTAACGCAATGACCTACGAGAAGGCTCTTCCCGAACATAATGTCAGAATTTCTAGCCTAGGATAGCACTTTTTCTAGTTTGCTTCACCTTATTATGCGTTGGTCAATACAAGATTTCTTTTTGCAAACGAAAGGCAAATGAGGGCGAGCCTTTAAAACATTAAAAGAGCTAAATCTGACCTGGTCATGTAAGTGGAATAATGTATTCCGTTTTAGAGTTGGATTAGGGAGGGGTGTTTGAAGAGCATGACATACGATACCGTAATCCCTATTGCACTCCAGACTCTCCCTGTATAAGCACTAAGCTTACGCTTTCAGACGTGAAGTTGAAATAGTGAAAACTGGCGGCGCCGCCGTAAATATTTGATAAAATGGAGGGGGTTATCCCCCTAGAGAGAGGGAACGAGAGAGGTGAATAGCTCTTATCATGCATTTGAAGCAATTATTACGTGTTAGAGTTTCATTATAGAGGCTAAGGAACATCATTAATGCAACCGTACTTTTCGCGTTGCGTCGGTTGTTGTGAATGTTAGAATGTATGGGATTTTAGACTCAAGGGTCTCCTTGTAATGAATGGGATTCGTTTTTAATTGTCTGACTGTAAGAAGGGGGGCTGTCCACCCATGTGACACTGTGATCCATTCATGGAGGTAATTGAAGGCGTAAAACGCCGTGGTTCCGCATTTAGTATGCCTAGCTCTTAAGACGGAAACAAATATGCCATCCTCTTCAACGTTATTGAGCATTTTGTGAATCTGAAGGATTGGGAAGAAGCGATTCATTTCAGTGTCTGCCTTTCACTCTCCCAGCTCTCTCTATTCATCTCTCGCTTTCTCTTTCTCTCTTTCCTCCTCTCTCGCTCTCTCTCTCTCTCTCTCTCTCTCCATCTCGTCATATATTTCTTTCTTTATTTACTTCCCCTCTTCCCCTCTTTCCCCTAATCTCGATGGATCGGAAATCGTATGCTCTCGTAAGAGGCAATGTATACTGGCACTATAAGTCTACCTCCCAAAACTCTCTTCATAGCTCCTTGCTTACCACTTTCATCCTCCTTACGCTAGAAAAACGAAAGTGATATCGCATGTGGCTTTCCTGGACATGTGAACTTTATCACTTTTCGGTCGGTGGGAAGCTGACTGAATTTCATTGTCTCTATTCAAATCATATACAATGTAAAAATTAAAATGGTTCCTGCAAAATGGAATTCGTCACAAACTGGAAATGTAATATGTTAGGAAAATAATACTATTCAGAATAATGTAAATATGCATGGAAAACAGAGGGTGGTAAATGAATTGAGAAGGGATAAGTGTTTCGGGGTCAGCAAGGAGAGAGGCGTCTTACTTAAGCAGCCTCCTTAAGCGATCATATTTTACGACGACTTTTTGACTGTCAAGGTGGGGGTAAAGACAAAAAAAGGTTCGTAAGCAATAATGAAGGATTCATTGAAAGTAAACCGATTCAAAACGAGACAATTTTATACGGTGAACATGTTCAGGTAGTTTGATAACAGAGAGATTCATACAAATAGTGAAAAAGGTCGAGTGCAATCACGGGTAAGATATAGAATGACAAGGAAACTGTGGAAAGTACAAGATTACTGCAAGAGTCAAAGGATACAACCAGACAACCGGTGGAACATCCCCTTTTCAAACCCTTCTACCTCAAAACCAAGAGGATGCAGCAGTGCGAATGCCATTGTCCTCGCTTGCCCTAATTTCATAGGATATTGATATGCGACATCTGACCCCGACGGAACACGCACTCTCCACCCGTCTCCTTAGGATATGTTATATATACACTTCGAAAGAAAGCAACAACTGAGATATGATGAGTAATCTCTGCGATAGCGGTAAAACAAAACTCCCTGCTCGACCTCGGCCCGGCGGGCGAACCACCCGCCCACTATCTTCCTCGTTGATACTGCAGAGTGAAGGAATGGCGTGTATACTGCGTCAAGGGGAACCAATACCTTTGATAAGGGGCATCAAGTACCGACAGATCTTAGTCCTCAGTGCATCAATAAGACATCCATTAGAGTTAATCCATTGAAACATTACGCTGTTATCAATTCAGGCTCTTCCACTGGTACACCTCGTCATGTTCCGCCGTGTTTACAAACGCGTGGAAGTGCGTTTATACCTGCCAGGGGTGTTTGCTTATATACAATGACATTGCGAGGGACTGCCTAGTCCAAATTGTCAAGATATTCGCCTAATTGAAAAGCCGGTCCCTTTTGGAGAGAGAGTCAGATATCCAACCCTGAAGGTGTTTCACTGATATTGGTATTAGATGAATGTTAAAACTCTAAGGCTGTGGATAGTAATCAGTGTATATATCATTCTCTTATTAACATGACATTGTTCATTGCTAGTTTATAAACTTGTCTTCGTATTAATGATGTACAAAGAGAAACATATCAGTTGATGTTCTCCATGCAACAAGAATTTCATATGCATTTCAAGCCAGAGGCCCGTATTTTGAAACAGGTTTCGATTTAATTTGGTATTTTCTACCAGTCATTCTAGTGATCTTGGACTCAGAAAATAGTCAGGATAATTAAGTGTTAAGTCCTGCATTTCCATATTAAGTTTCGTCATCATCATTGCCTTCCCCCCGCTTTTCCTTGCAGGTTTGTATGGCTATTCTATTTTACTTTCTGACCAAAACTGACCGCTGTTGTTGACTAAAATTCATATTATGTTGACCATGGATTCTATTCATCAAATATTAAAAACATATTTCTTTATAAACGCAATGGCAACGACTTTCTGGAAGTCAATTTGAATGGCCTTGTCCGTCACAAATTTACAAGGTATTAGGGCGAGTTGCGTATCCTAAAAAGATTTCTAAAGGATATACAAAACCGTCTTGAAATAGCCCTCGAGTTGATTTCTCGGTAGGAACTTTATCATTATGTTTATGTTAGGAGAGGGACTTCTATAGAGGAATCCTTTCCGTAGTGATTAACATATCAATGAACAAAGCCCAAAGTTACTTAGCAAGTTAGCATTCGTCTCGACGTGACTTTTCGGTAATTTACTTCAGCGTGGTTATAGGTCTTTTAAACGTCGTTAATCACCAATTCCTGCTTCTGCATATCACCATGACCTTCGCCGGAGAAAAACCCATAATCGTTCTCTCGAAATTGCCACTTACGATGTCAACACGAGTTCAAGAGCAGGTTTCTTTCATTTTCCTTAGAAACAAAACATAAAAACACAATCTTGAAGGAGTTATAGTGCTTTCTCCTTTTTTGACAAAGCTAACGTTGGTGAAAAAAAAGATAAAGAAACCGTAGCCAGGCTACACGAACGTGCATAATGAGTGCTTTTTCTCATAAATGATTTTTAGAGTCCATGATTATCAACCTATTAAGAAGCATATTCTTTTAAGCATGTGCACACTGCTTTGTTGTCATGTGATTAAATTTGATTGTAATTATACTTTGAGGAATGCATTCTGTTCAAACCTACATGTACGGAAAATGAAAAGATAAATAATGGGTATGTGTCGATTCCCTATTAAAGCAAATAGAAACATGTACATTTAGGCACAACTGAAATTGAGGCTATTATCCAAGTAATTGATGATGATTGTCTCCATTTCAAACTCGGCGATACGGAACATTTTATATCCGCCTACGAACTTCAAGACAAATTCAATATCTATAAATAATAATATATTAACACCTCAGATTATTATGTTTCGCTCACTTTCTGCTATTTGACCGGTGATTAATATTTTCTCGCCCATGCCTGATCTACGACCAGGCATTAGTCAGTATTATTGCCCAAGGACCTCCGAATTTCTCTATCACCTATCACTTTATCCCATCACTATATTATTGAACGGTACGTCAACAACGACCTCCTATTCATTAAACGAAACCGTCGCTAGATCTTTACAGTTTGATGAGGTCAATAGATGGTTAAGGATAATATGTGTAAGGTCTAAAAGATCATTCCCAGAGAGATCGAAACAAATCGAATGATTTTCCGGCGATTTCGTCTCTTTAAAATCCATACATCAAGGTACACTCATAAACCAGACTCATGATCCAACCGAAGGGATTGTGATGAGTAATGCCATGACAACAAAACCTGTCTTTTTCTTTAAAGATAAAAGATGATGAAAATTAGATCTAAATATAACGTATACATCAAACCGCATGACCCATAAAAAGTACATTTCCTATCCGCATGTGATCAAAATGGGTCAACATGCTTCAGGCTATTCAAACAGGACAAGATGACATTGAATGATTTCGAATCACAAAAACAGAAATTGCTATACTCAGTCACTGCAGCTTGTTAAAGCTGCACGAACCCTGTCCCGTATCAAGGCGCCAAACCATGCTTTTAAAGGGGAAGTCTATACCCTGATAATAAGTTGGGTTTAAAAGAAACAAACAAATGAGAGAAACCAGTCAGTGAATGTTTGAGCAAATTTCGATTGAAAAGAAGAATGTTATGAAATTTTTAAGTTGTAATCAAACAAACACAAATTAATTGACAACCCTGTTATGTATCTTGCGGGCTCCCCTCTCATTTGGAATGTACTCTAAAAAAAAAAATCACATATTTTTTATTTCCCTCAAGAAAATAAAGAATAATAATTCAATCATACATGCACCCTGAATATAATTACTTCAAATATGTTTCTGTACAAGTCCTTTAAGGAAAAAATCTTTTCTATCATCAATAACGATGTGAATAAAAGTAATGAAATTGTAAGTACAGAGCAAATGGGAGTAGAGCTCGCAAGATACGTCATATAGTTGCAAATGTATGTTTGATTGATTAAAACTTTAACAGTTCATAGCTTTCTTATTTTGGATCGGAATTTGCCCAAACTTTCTCTGACCAATTCTCTCAGTTGTCTATTTCTTTTAAAAACCAACTTAATGTCAGGGTATACTTTGCCTTTGCAAATGAGTGTTGTTAGAGGCACATACAACATGCCATTTTCCCTTGGGACTCACAACTCGCGTCACATTATAGAAATCCAATTAAGGGCACTCGTCATGGTTAATTCCAACCTCTTGATCGAAAGCACAAACGTGGTTAAAACCCACTGGACAAGGTGGGAAGGGTGGGATGGGTGGGGGAGAAATCACAGATGTCAATTACATGAACATAATTCAATCCAACTCTTCGACTCCAAGGTTGTAAACCAATCCATTCAAGACAATTCGCGGAGAGCTGTCGGCTCAGGTCCATGAATTCAGTTTGCAAATCAGGGGTAACCTATAACTTTACAGGTTTCAAGGAAGATTGGATTTGAGATATATGCCATGAGAAAATCGGTCTTTAGGCTAAAGTTTTCTTCGAATGTACATGCCATCATACTTCTAAAAATTAAAAAAAAAATTAAAAATGTTATGGAATACTTTTTGTTAGTTGTCCTGTATACCAATTACTGTAATACATTTTAGGGGCAGTATGCATAAAAGCTGCACCTTACAGTCTTTTCATATCTTAGATAATTGTATACTAAAGATCAGCACTATTCGTAGAACATTGATTTTTGTATTTCCAAGTTATAAGGAATCTGTTGTTAAGTGCAAGGTTTTCTTCGAATAAATGCATTAATATTTTTAAATTGTTGATATATTACTATTTTTCAGGTATAATGTGGAAAAAATGAATTTTACAATATGTTTATTTCTACCGAAGATATTATTTTAGTTAGAGATTTGCATACTTCGAGTAGTAATGGATTTAAGATTATATGCCAGAAGGTATATTTACTTAAGAATGACACCCTTTGAATGCATGAATTTATGCATGAATGTAACAATACGTTTTCAGGTATCATGTATAATAACCCTATTTTGAACTCTGTTCATATCCACTTGAGATGTAACTGAGCAGAAATAATATTTCATGAACTTTTGTACTAATTCAGCCAAAAAAAAAATTTATATAAAAAACTTTATAATATATTGTTGCACAAAAATCTGCGTGTGAAAATCTACATATGTAACAACTAAGGAATAGATGTTCAACTTTTTAAATTTAATATGATCGGATAATGTGCTGTTTAGGAAAATTCCTGTCACATTAGACCCCTTGCAAAAGTTTCCACTCTTTCGGGTCTAGGTTATTCCCGCCAAAATCATTTAAACGCTGTCGAAGTCTTTTGTGAATAGTTGATTAGAAAGTAATATTAATTGTGTACTTTTCTTTTATTTATTTGAGATCATAAAAGTCATAACAAATTCTTGCTAAATACCCTGTATCACAAATACTGCAGAGTGATGCAAAGAGATATGGGCATATGTGAATGCATAGTTATGTTGGCAGACATATCTAGTTTTCATACGTCAATGTGATAAACCATTTATAGTCATATTTGACATAAATGAGATTGTCCAAGAACACTTGTTTAGATGTTAAATTTCTACCTTGACACCCACCCCCTTCCCTCATAATAATAGTGATAAAGGGCATAGCTTTAAACAAATCTTCCTTTTGACCAAGATAAGGTTGTTGTCACAACCTTGGGAGCATGTCAAAGAAAAGATTGATGGGTAATAACGTTTTGCTCCTGGGAATCTCAAAATAGTGAATGTTTTATCATTATGTCCATTTCGTATGCCGACTAATTGACAAGGTATATATTTGAACATACTTTCCACGTATTCCTGCGGGGTATAGGACGGATTTTTTTTTTTTTTTTTTTTTTACTGGAGGAAATATATAACACACTCAAATGTTGAAACAGTGAATAATGAAGGCTAGATAATCATGAATTTATATGAAATGCGAGGATTGCCCCGACGACATGTCAGTCAAAATTTGCAAATTGTGTACCTTAAAATCTCTATTCATCTCAGCTTTCAATCTTTCATCATATGTTTGTATTGATGTCTGGGCCTTCACTAATCTGTTTCCATATTTTGTCTGTCTTTAATCTACATTTTAATCTTTCATTCAACCCGAATCCATATCCACATTTGTATCACAACAGTATTCCTTTTTTTTTTTCTCACCAAGTTTTACGATTCTACCTTACAATTTACAACTGCATTTAATACAGAGTATCATATTATTACCCTGTCCGTAGCTTAGTTGCCATAATAAGGCATTTAAGCATTCAAGGAATGTCCTCCTATCAGGTACCTATTTACTTCACCTGGGCAGAGAGTGGCAAATGTATATTAATGTGTTAAAGGACATTACTTCCGCGGCGGGAGTTGAAACCGCAAACCGTATCATCCGCAGTCCGGTGACGTATTCACCAGACCACGACACCTCTACGACACCTCTTCCACACCTCTACGACACCTCTTCCACACCTCTATGACACCACTAATACACCACTACGACACCTCCACTACGGCATTTCTAATTTTTTACTTCATGTTTTACGGCAGGATCTCTTCCATCCTACATTGTATACAAAGCTCACAACCGGGTCTATTTCCTAGGTTTTCAGTTCCTCCTTTCCCACCGCTACTAGGTTGCACACTATTTCTAACCAAATCAAATCAAACTAAATCACGACACTTGCTTTGTGAATGCAGCCCCGGAACCGTAATAGTTCAAACCAGATAGGAAATTGGAAGGTCACCTTGCCGCTTCCTTCACATTCTTTTGTATTTGCAAATTGACTTCGACCGTGATCATGCGTCTGTAATGAAATTATGCGAAAGGGGTTTGATTTTGTTTCGAGTACCGTAAGAGAGATTCATTCAGAATTGTAAAATGTCTTCGAAAGGACTTCCAAACATGTTAAGTGACGACACAAACGATTGCTACCTTCCAACCGTATTCGTTTTGGTAGGTATGAAAGTGGAGAGCATGCAAAGAATCCTGGAAACGAATGGATAGTGTTTTTTTTCTTTTTTTTTTCTTGTTTTATTTTAATTTCCCGAAAAATTGATATATTCCTATCATGTTATTCACTCTTACAATATTCGCAATACACATACATTGACTAAAAGCATGTCCGGAATTGTCCGGAAATGTCCGGAATTGTACTCCTCGCAACGTAAAATAATTATAGCAATCGTATTATCTGGGATGGTATAACACCATATTGTCTTCCTTTTAGTTGCTGATTATAGTCAAACACCCTTCAATTCAAATATAATTATTGTATAGAATCTTACTCATTATTGTGAGGAGATATGATTCCTCACACTGCTGCTGAGCAGCGCTGACTACGGTTTATTATATCAACCTCTCTCTCTCTTAATAATTTGTGCTTATTAGGAGGAAGCCTTGGGCATCTTTTTAAGCATCAGATTGGCTATTGATAGACTGTACGTTTCAATAATTGAGTTTTTCACATCTCAAATATAGACAGGGCGTAACTCGTAGGTTAAGGCCGTGCAAGGTAGCAGAATACGATGATATCATATTGTAATTGCTTTGGTTACTAATTGAGTGTCAAAGTCACCATGCCCACGTGAATTTCAATCTTGCTTTTATCAATAAAAAAATAAACAATATTCCCGAAATATCACGAAATATCCTTGATGGACTTTAGGATTTAAACAAAAAATCCTATTTCAAATTCCCCTTTAGTCTTTGTGAAGTTGGCAATCCAATTGTGTCAGTTTATAATGATAATTGCAGTAATTATATACTTCCACAAAAAGAAAGAATGAACAGAATTTCCCAACACAATCCTCGAAATGTGCCCTTTATACAGCAAATTCAGACAAACTGAAAATGTTTGTTCTTTATATCTATTAAATAGGTGTTAGGGTAAATAGCTATTGTTAACAGACTGTTTAGTAAAAAAGCTCTCCAAAACACATAAAAAATCATTCTTGTGCGAAATATGACTTTTAAAACAGCGAATTCAGACAAAATCATTCATCCTTTGATTTGATCTATTTAGCTGTTGAGTAACATCGTGACAGTTATAAAGATATTCAATATAAATAAAAGTAGCTATCGAAAACACAGTCATGACAATAGTTGTTTACAGCACTGTCCAGTTTTTTTTTAATTACTGACATATATCGACAGTAAATCACTGTTGTAAAATGAATTCTGCTTATTTCTTATTTTCGGAACAGCCGATGGTTCTCCGTTGAAAGGTTGAGCAACATTGTAAGAACGAATTAAATCAAGGGTCGAGATCGGCTACTTAATATAGAATGGTAACCTTCATCAGGGTTTTCTTGCCAGAGATTAAGTTTACTTGGGAAATGTTCTTGTTTGTCCACTTCTCCGTAAGTTGAGTGTAACTAAAATGGGTACTTCACGCATTTGAGCACAACGCTCTAATGACCGGGACCACTTCTAACCATTCTGTTTGCCCGTGCTAAATTCGTGTTGATCTTTCACATCATTATCTGGCTGTGATGGAAAGTAATAGGGTCATTACTAGGAAAGTGCTCTCCGTAATAAGGAGATCTTGATTCGAGGGATGTATTTGTGCTTGCTAACGCCATTATGGTACCCCATTCAAGTACCCCAAAGAAGGAAATCATACATATCACCTTCTAAACATGTTTCCTGAAGTCATTTAGACAGCGCCTGAGCTGGGAGGCAAGAAAAAGGGCGATTAATCAAGCAGTTTAATTTCCGATATTAGTTTTTTGGGGAGGGTCAATTTTTATTTCCTTCTTCTGTCTCTCCTTCTCTTTCTCTCTCTCCCTCTCTCTTTCTCCCTCAATCTGTTTAATGCTATATCTTCTCTCTATCTATCTCTCTCTCTCTCTCATTCTCTCTCGCATTTCCTCTCCGGATGTCTGTCTGCCATTATCTCTATGCAAGCCCCTCTCTCTACATCTTCTCTCTTTTGTCTTAAGTTCTCACTTTCTTTACTCCTATTTTATATTTTCCCCCTCCCCCTCTCTCTTTCTCTCTCTCTCTCTCTCTTCAGGTAAATGTCGTTTTCTTCTCTTTTGTAAAAAAAAAAATTCATGGTAAGCCAATTTAATCCTTTGATCCTTGCAAACTCTCCATGGTATTACACTCCAATTTGGACACATCTTGATTTGGATGGAACGTTCTTCCCTGGGGCTGTGATGGCATCAAGACCGGATATTAATAATGTTGGATACACATATTGATTCATCACTTTTCCCCATAAATTGCGCTCTGTCTTTATTGAGAAACATATAGGAGTAACGATAAAGGTTTTGTAGACGTGCTACTTCCTGCCCGAAACACTGGAGCACAATTTATTTTCTTGCTCTGTCTAATCAACTCTCTTCAGTGTGAAATACACTACATGCTTTAATGACGTTTGTTTTTGAACATAGAAATTACCACTTCCACAATGGGTAAGTCCGCGGTATGTCCCATTTATTGTGATTGATGAAAATGGATTTTATCGACTCACCTGGTACTGGCCCGAGCATGTGGAGCAGGCTTACTTCTCACCATCGTATCTTCGAGTTCGGGTCTTCTGATTGGGGTTGTGCAACGCTTTATAATTACAATGAAAGGTGCTATATCGAATGCCTTAGGATTGGATATTACGTCACTTTGTGTCCATTACGTTGCCAAGGATGATATAATACTCTACATATTTCAACATCGAAGATGCGTGGTCTGATCTAAGTTTTAAAAGAGTTATAGCTTTATTACATTCATCAGGTGTTCTTAAATCTTAAATGTGTTCGGTGATGTATATGGAATATCATTTTGGAATCACCATGATATTTATTATTCACACATGTTGCATTAGAAATTAATTGTCTACAAAGATCTACAAAGCAATTTTCAGCAAGACATAAAACAAATTTCGCCTGTATGATGTGCTCGTTAGAATCCGTTTCGGGCCACATCACGTGGTCCCTTATCCATTTACATCTTCTCATCTGTGTCGAAATCCATCTCCCGTTCGGCACGGTGATTATCTCTTTCTTATCGGCATCCGATCCTGAAATACAGACTGATTCCCTCCTAACCAGAAATATGAATTTTGATGAGACGCCCAGTATCTGCGGGTCAAGGGGCTCGGGGGAGCATTTTCTACCCTTTATCCTCTTAACCCAAATCCAAAGCGTTATAATCCCCTTTTTTTATCAATCTCATCGGATCTCTCTGCAACATAAGGCTCAGGGGTATGTTGCTGAGGGCTGCCAAGCTACGCGTTTAAAATTGCATGGAAACAGAAGATGGTGAAAGGCTTATCTGTACTTACATGGGGGTACAAACGTGCCTGAAGACAAGCCAAGAACACCTGGGATTTTTTTTACTGCGTTGAGGATAGGATGTATACAGTTTGTGAAAGGTCACTGCTACTATGTTCACCTATTTTAAGAATATAGAATCAAAGTAAGCCTCCGCTCAATAGATATTAGAAACAAAGAAATAGCCTCTGGCCTATACGGTTAAGTATTCATTTTATATCAATCATGCCAAGTATTCGTACGTTTTTATTTCTCAGAAATTAATACATTCTGGAAAACCTTTCTTGCATGTCTTGCACATGTGTCAATTAAAACTCATGAAATTGCCAAGAATATTTTGTGATCTTTCTCGCATTCAACATGTGGTGGCGGGCATGAAAGTGCTGTCGTCCTTGATCAAAGGCTACAGCACCGCGCCTTACCCTTCACGAAGCACCACTTATAAGGTAACATTATCCAGCCCCAAGAGGTATTCATGTCATAAATGGTGGCATGTCAAACGGAAAATTCGCCAA
Source organism: Hemicentrotus pulcherrimus (assembly GCA_003118195.1). Taxonomy (NCBI): domain Eukaryota; kingdom Metazoa; phylum Echinodermata; class Echinoidea; order Camarodonta; family Strongylocentrotidae; genus Hemicentrotus; species Hemicentrotus pulcherrimus. The sequence goes on along the minus strand of BEXV01000019.1, from coordinate 212,138 downwards.
TTTGGCCAGCCGATAGTGTAAATTCTACGGGGTTCGTGATATTTGCAGCATGGATGGATTATTTACGGAAATAGTTCGCTCGACCACTTCTTGTAAACAGCCGGCATTGTAAGGCCCTTCATTATCATTCTTTGCGCAATTTTCAACATGAGCGGAGGATTTTCGATGACATAAGCGGGAATTTCATCGTCAATGAACTTTTTTTTGCACTCTTATTTTTTCCTCTCTCTCTCCCACTTTTTCTTCGCTCTTCCTCCTTTTCTTTTTTCCGTAACATCTCTTGTCTTTCTTCTGAGGCTCTCTCTCTCTCTCTCTCTCTTAACCGCTCTGTGTATTTTCTTATTGCGATTTTCCATCAGTGTGTTTGGTCTCTCGTTACATGCAAACTGAAATATTACTCATATTTCTACTTGCTTTGTGTGAATATGATATCAAAATCACTCACACGTATTACCTCGCTTACAATACCTCTTTTTCAAATAGAAACTAAATATTAGGAGAGACTTCAATTTCATACAGACTTCGTCATCTTTTCACTCTTTGCAATGTGTAATCCTTATGAAAATCGTATTCTTTTACAATGAGAAGCTAAGTCAGATCCGCCTTAGCAATTCCAGAATGTTTTTGGTCATATATTTAAAAGAGATTGTGCAGCAATAACATTGTTATTATTACGATAACTTTTAAAAAAAAAATCTACTTGACTACAGTTTGTCTTATCTGATTACATTGTCCGATATTTGGTTATGAACTACGGCATCTATTGCCTTCCGATATATTTCACTACCAAATCTGTTTTTTCACACAATTTGTTTGAAAGTTGAGTTACATTTATTACTTTTTTTATTTGTTAACAATAAATTACGTTTGGTGAGGGTATTTAGCTCGAAACTAAGGTCGCGTGTTCTGATAAACCTTAAAATGTACAGCGGAGGAAAATGAAGTAATCGATTTCAGTTTGACTTGTTTTCTGGCTGAGAAAGTACTTGATACAACATTATTCCAGCACTTTGTGACGCTTTGCAGACACCATTATTAATTGCTATGCCACCGAGTCTTTTAGTGCGGTCACAATATGATGAGAAACGATCGAGGAACGGTGTAAGCACAAGTCGTCGTATAATTATCGATTTTTATGTTGAAACAAATAGGAAACCTAGGGATAGGGGAAGAAAAATAAAGACAAAACGGGTGTGCAACTATCTAGATAAATTTGGGGTCGAAGAACTAACAGGGAGAGATGAAGTCGATGCATACAATGATCCATCTGAATTCCATGCGGAAGAAAACCCATAAATTATGAATAAGTATTGACGTCATAAAAATGAAAAGTCAATAATTTACTCTGTAAATTACCCGTTATGAAAATAAGTCAGGAACTCAGAAGGATATTTGTAACAGCTAATGTCAATGGTCAGGATCTGAATTTGGCACTCGGTATTTCATTTTCCAAGGTGTACTTAAGTTGGGAAAAATGGGATGGAAACAATGTCAGGAGAACATCCCCTAGTTTCGATAAAACAAAGCTGTTTGCATGGTTGTATGATTGTAAGCTTATAATAACTATTTAGACTATCAAACCATAGACATTTATGTCGTTATTTTGTTCTCATTTAACAAGAATTGTTTGCTGAGTTCACGGGGTCAATGTTTTTGCAGAAGTAAGAAGTTACGAAGTTATTGCAACGCCATATCAATTTGAATATCATACCTGAGGTTTATAAATTATCAATTAATAAAATGGAGTTGTTATTCTGATAATCACGAATGACATTATGATGGTGATTATTATATTAATGTCAATGATAATGATATTAACAACAATAATAATGAAATTTATAATAATGATAATAATATCATTTGTAACAATAATAATGATAATAATGATAACAACAATATATTCACAAGAACAATAATGGCAATAATAATAACAAAAATAAATGGTAAAAATAGTAATTGATGGTGGTGATGAGGGAAATAACAATAAAAGTAATGATGATGATGATAATCATAATAATCATTTAAATTTATAAAGCATCGTTGAAGATCGACAATCTCTTTAAGTGCTTTTCTGATATGTTTAAACTAGCTATTTTGCACTTCTAAATGATGAGACAAATCATAAATGTGTTATGTTTATTTCTCCACAGACACAGCAGAAACCGAAGAAAGTTGGAACAATTAGTACGCAGTAACAACTTGGAGCTTTCAGACATCTTAAAGGCACTTCAAAGAGGTACGTAATGATTGAATTGCTTTACCTTGGCTGTACTGTGAAATGATTAAATAGAAAAAAATAAATGTTCATTTTAATTGAATTGAATTGAATATACCGCGGTAAACCACATCGGTTTCTTTTATAATCTATTTAAGACACAGATAAGTCTCTTTCTGATGTAACGCGCGGTATCAAATACCGCGATGGTTTTATTTTTTTCCATTATTTATTTATTCATGATTTGTTTCAAAAGGGTACTTTCGTTCAGATCATGTGGAAGCCAGTGGACCTATTTTTCAAGAAAGCCCTACATAATACAATGACAGTATAAAAACATAAGTATAATAATGCAAATTAAAACAATTCACATACATGTGAAATATCAATATATATATACATTTAAACATGTATCTTTTAAGAATTGAACTACTTGAATCATACATTATCTATTATCAATTTTATTTTCGTTTTTTGGAAAAGAGCCTTAATACAAAATTTGATCGGATACTTCATAGAGCAAAAATAATAAAACATTTCACGTGAAGTATAACAAAATTCCTACACAATAGTGAAATACATGTATTATTACTGTTCGGAATTATTGCTGAGACACTGTAATTTTAAAGAATGTGTATTCATTTGGCTATTTATGTTTAGTTTTTGTTTTCTCAAAGTTCACAAAAGAACCTCTTTCTAGGAGTTAACATCTAACAGTATGAAGAATTTCTTTGAATGCATGTATGCCCCCGTGGTTTTCAATCATTTTCGATGTCGTGCACTTTCGCAATGAACTTAGCATTTGTTAAAAAGAAGACAACCTTTTTCTACATCTATAAGCAAATTGACGCCTGATGTATTTCTTTGGCAAAACTTACTGTCTACCATAATGGTAGGATAAACAATAAATCAGATGGAAATAAAAGATGGAGCTGCTTATCACTTTGTGGTTAAGATGAATAATTGGTAGAGGCATAATATTGCATATCACGTAGATATCCAGCCACCCTTGTCGGTGGGTTTGCAGATGGAATATCAGTCTAGACACTTCAAATCGTGCCTTAAAACTTGCCCATCTCAGCAAACGTGAAAATACTGCTTTTATGCCAGAGGCTTGCGCCTTAGAATGTTTTTTTAAACAGAATAATAAACATTTAAATGCCCTAAATCATTACCATGATAATACAACAACAACAACAAAAAGAAAAAAACACAATGAAAATAATAATAATAATATCATCATTATCATCACCACCATCATCATCATAATCATTATTATCATCGTCACAACCACCATCACCATCACCATCATCATCATCATCAATATCACATGCCGGGTATTTTTGTAATACTAGCCAAATATGGAATGGAGCAGTTGTCATTTGTGATCTTCACTGCTCTTCAACAGGCAACTCTCTTTTTAATGAAACAAACCAACAAAACGGCAAAAATTGGCACGACATTATCAGTAGATTACAGGGGTACAACAATTCACTTGAAAAGGGCTTCTAGCCCCCCCCCCCTCCACACACACACAAACACACACACAGACACACATGCACACCTACACCTACGTGGTACAGATCAATTGCCGGAGATTGATTTCATTCAATTCTCACAACGAACAAAAAATAGGTCATTGCTTTGTTCGGACTTCATGAGATTAAAATGTGCATATTTCAGTTTCTAAACTAACAATAGCCATTCAAGTAGCCATTTTCAAATCCGAGGTAACTCAATCAGCCGATCCGTTTCCTGCTATTACATATCATTTTACCAATAATGTATATTCATTGGTCATTATTGTTAAAATATCACCATCAGCCTAACGAAATTACATTGAAAATTAATTTGTTAGAATCCTTGGACCTAAATATTATTTTTTTTAAAACCTTGAATCGAACCATGCATGCTTACGACATGTGGAAATGATCATTATTCAAATCAATAAACCTAGTTCCGTTTTATCCGGCGGCTACGATGCCAATTGCCATGAATTGGCCAACGCAAAGGATACTGATTATTTGTGGCAAACATTGGTATTCATAAGAGTAGTAGTTGATTGGTTGTCACACGAAGAGAGCAAACTGCATTCGAGCATAATGCAGCAAATTTGCTTTTCTAAACGGGATGATTATTGCGGCAGAAGGTTGGTCTTCTTGCCGGCTTTTTGCTCTGAAAGTGTTCGAAATGACAATTTTATCGGAATGGCGCCTTTTTAAGGCTGTGTTGACTTGTTTATTTTCCGAAATATAATAAGTCTGACACTAAATATTTTGCCCTTCAATAGTCACGTATATAGCTGCCCTCCTCTAGGAAAGAAATCACGTTCATTTTGGTTGAGATTTTTTTTTTTTACTATTGCGGTAATGACAGTTAATTATTTCGCCCCCTTAAAGGTAATACAAAGTTTTGGTATGGGGTAATGAATTTGGTTCAAATGAACATATTGGAAGCATATGCGATCCTACAATATGCAGTGATCGCTGTCGCGGTTGAAATCGAGTCTAAAGTTATGAAATTATTAATAATAATTTTTTTTTTTTTTTTTTTTTCCTTTTTATGTTTATTTTTTTATTTTTTTTTTAAATTATTTTTTTTTTTTTTTTTTTTTTTTATTTTTTTTTCTTTTTTTTTTTTTATATTTCATTTTTATATTTTTTTATTTTTTTTGTTTCTTTTTTTTTTTTTTTTTTTTTTTTTCTTTTTTTTATTTTTTTTAATTTTTTTTGTGTTCTTTTATTTTTTTTTTTTTATTTTTTTTTTTTTTTAGTAGTTTTTTTTTTGTTTTTTTTTTTAGTGCTTATTATACATCCACAGGGGCATCCATAATAATATTAAAATTGTAAAGAATCATTATCCACCAATTTTTCTAAATTTCCTAAAACTTTGTATTACCTTTAAATTTCCATTTATTTCATTTGGATGATGTTTTCTATTAAAAGAAACCTTATTTATGTTAAAAGAGTTTCAAATAACTGTTTCTTCCTTTTCATGATGGCCTAATCATCTGCTGTTGTTGCTTACCCGATTTTTCTTTGCAAGTTCACTTCATGCCATAGTCGAAACATACTTGAGCAATTGAACTGCATTTATTGGTTTTCAATCTGCTTTAACAAAATAGTTTTCCCTGTGCAGGAATTTGAAATTGATCGAATTTTGCTAGTGCAGTTACTAGAAAATGATTTTAAAAATTGGGGAACACAGTGAATCCATTCAATAAATCAGGTTCACACTTAGGAGGGCTGCAGTACTGGTGTAAGCATGCAGCTTGATGTGTTGCAGCCCATAATTTAAACTAGGAAATGAATAAATAAAAGATGGGAAGAATATCAAGCAGGTGGAAAAGGGGAGGAGAGACAGTTGTTTTTTTCCCTTTCAAATACAATGATACTTGATATCATATGATTCAAGATGCCGGTTCATGGACTATCATGCCTGACTTACTTTTTCGACGTGAAATTTCTCAATATCCAAAGTCCTAACGGCTTGTTTCTCCATATTCTTTTTTTTTCAACAGATAATGGATTACCTTGGAACACAGGGCCATCACCATAATACCGGTTCGTTCCCTCGTTTTAGCGTTTTGTTCTAGTCCTTCGGTGCGTCCCCACCCGTCCACTCTTAGCCCTTTGAAGACACCATAGTGCTGTAAGAAACCCTTCACATTTTGGGAAAATTATACCTTTTTATGACGTAAAGTTTATTTCTACAATCATGACCAGTTGAACGTGGTTAGGGATCGGAAATATCCAACAGTTGACTTCAGCTGCTCAGAATCATACATCAAGCAAGTGGTATTTTGGGATGTAATGTTGTATTTGGGACTTAATCGAAGAAAATGAAATGCGCAATCTGTTTTATTCCAGAGAAGGATAGTCCATTTTAATCACGTGACCGATAATAGTTTCCTAATTACTTCTTGTTTAGGCCTACGTTAACTAAGTAGTCATACGTCATAACATTGGGAGGCCTTTTTCACAGGAAAAGAATAAAAGGGTTTTTAGAATTGCAATATTTTCAATCAGGTGCTCGTTCAATTCAAAATATCACGAAATTGCATATATGGCAACGGTTCATGAGTTTGTATTTTATGATGTGACATAGCTTCAGAACGTTCTGTTGAAAACGGAATATGATTTTAATCAAGAATACGAGCTTGTCTCGTAGTTATGAATAATTTATTCGTTTTCATTTGTGAATGTAGTAGAATCGGGTTATGATAAGTATAGTTCAATGGTAAAAAATGAATGGGTCTCATGGCTGAACCACGGCAGACAAACATATAATAGCGGGATCATAGCTTAAGTGATATCTCTTAAAAATAAGACATATATTTGATGAAACAGTGGAAAATGAATGGATAACGTTGCGTCACAAAAAAAATGTTTCTATGTTTTGTTTCAAAAAGCTCTCTTTACAAGCTTGTACAATTTTTGTTTGTATGTACATATTCTGCTTTCATGCCATTGCTTTCCTTTAAAATTAAGATGTAATTAAGACGTGTTGTAAATGCTTACGTAGTATAGTTTCTTGTTGATGATACTGTATATCGCGTCCCCGAATCGACAACCTCTGTAGGAAAGTGAATTGTTATTTCATTTATTGAACTTACGTCTGAGGGAAAATGAATCAATGGCATGTGTTTATATAGATAGATTATTCTATATTTACATTCATTTCAAATTAACCAGATGCTTTATTTTGGGTACAAAATGTATATGTGTAAGTCAAGACAAAATGAGTATTTCAAGGAAGTTTGTGGAAATGTATGTGAGATAAAGTGTACATATCAAATACATTCATGTATTAGGCTTTCGAAGAAGAAAAATAGATCCTCATACTCCTTCTTTTCATTCATATTGCAGTATACTTAGATGCATTTAATTTAGTACAGAAACACAATGTATCGGTGATGTTTACCATTATGTTGAGAGGTTGTTTTACGGGGCAAGCTAGAAATGTTGCTATTGACCACTTGGAAACTTTATTGATGAAGATACAGTGGTCACACTCTACCGTTTATTAAGTCAGCGATATCCCTTATTCTACCTTGGTGCTTTTCCTAGTGGAAAGCCTTCACTTCTTAATCTATGTTTTACCCGTGTTAACAAAAATAAAAGTTATGCAAACTTGAAGTTTGAAGATTTATTCGAAACGTAAAGAAAGTAAAATTAAAACGGCATGCGTTTAAGACTGATATATAAGTTACATACTGCAATACCAGAATATCTAAGCTAAATATGGTCTTTTAATCCGGGGGTTTAAAAAGTAAATAGGACAAGAGCAGTCGTTATTGTTACGGATTAGAAGCAATTTCAATTTGTCATATTAATGAAGATGGCCTACATAATCTTTTCAATGAGCCGATGACGTATACCGGCCTTCTGCTTTCTCTCTTTACAATGCTACAGTTTAATGCGTGATTAAAGCATTGTCATACTAAACAGTCCTTAGAAGAAACCCACGTGCATTCAGATGCGCTTTTCTGTCGATCATGTAACGAGAGATATATGTCGTATTAACGTTGTGTTTGCCATGCCCGGTAACTATCATGATTGATTTGTCTTTGATTAGGATGCGTTTGCATTAGGAAATTGGCCCCATTTTTTTCCTGTTCATTAACTGTGGCCTCTGTGTGTTATGACCGGCGTTGACGTATATACTGGGTCTATTTTTGGTTTTCATGAAGTGGATATCACAGCGCTTTCGTCTTGTTGATATTGAAACGAGGTATTGTAAAATAGGTTTCTTCTGCATTTTGAAAAAATAAATCACAATATTCGACATGTATGACTATTCCGTATTTTTTCTTGCTTTGAAACTTGTCTGGGTCTCTCTTTTTTCCCTACTAGAAAATTCATGAAAGATGAGAGTAATTGAGAGCCATAATAAGAGAATGTTAATGCACTTTATACAGAGTTTGAAAGAAAAGTGAATTGGAAAAACGAGTGTTGAACAAAAATAGAATAATTAGAAGAATGGTCAAAAGCGTAGGAGATGATGTAGAGTGAAAGAGACTGAAAGAGAGAGAGGGGGGATAGAGAGAGAGAAAGAGAGAAAGAGAGAGAGAGAGAGAGAAGGAGAGACAGAAATAAAGAGAGAAGGGGGTTAGAGAAAAGGGAAGGAGGAGAAATAATTGTTAGGAGAAAGTGGTTTTTAGGATGTCACATTGACATCAGGGCTGTTATAAGGAGCATGATAAACATGAACTCTAGTTGATTTCTTCATTACGATATACCCCATTAAAATACACGCCCATGCTTAAAGGGTTTTGACATTGTGCACGCTTGATTTTGTTTGGAAAGACTTTGCATTTATATTCTTCTTACTTAATGTTTTAATGGTAAATGAAATGGAGGGATTATAATAACATAAACTTAGGATATATAGTTACATTCTGCTTGTAGTATAGAAATTGTAGTCATGGCAATAATAGTAGTCGTAGTAGTAGTAGTAGTAGTAGTAGCTGTAGTAGTAGAAGTAGAAGTATAAGTAGTATACGTAGTATACGTAGTAGTAGTAGCTGTAGTAGAAGTAGTAGAAGATGAAGTAATAGTAGAAGAAGTTGTAGTAGTAGTAGTAGTAGTAGCTGTAGTAGTAGTAGTAGAAGTATAAGTAGTAGTAGTAGTAGTAGTAGTAGTAGTAGTAGAAGTAGTAGTAGTAGTAGCTGTAGTAGGAGTAGTAGAAGTAGTAGTAGTAGTAGCTGTAGTAGGAGTAGTAGAAGTAGTAGTAGTAGTAGCTGCAGTAGGAGTAGTAGAAGTAGAAGTAGTAATAGAAGAAGTAGTAGTAGTAGAAGCAGTAGTAGTAGTAGTAGTGGTATCAGATGGAAATTATATCATCCAAAAATTGGTTCTCAACATTTTAATGATTGTAAAAGGTATCAATTGATTAGACAGTTTGAATTGATATCCTTAAGATATAAGTTTTAAAAGTTACATACTGGAATTTTAATATTAGCATACACAAGCAAACGGCATACTCTTTTCACCAAAAACCCTTGAAATCTGGTATATGAAACTCCAGTCGTAAATTTTTTTTTTTAAATACCCTATGTGAATACAATATTACTTCGCAATATGTCCGTCAAGATACCAGATTGATAAAGGAGGGAAAGCCGGAAAATTGAAAGATGAAGGATTAGGAGAAGATAGGAGTTGTGCTCGGATTGGAGTCACTGATATATTACGATGACATTCGATTTTTAACATGTAAGTTAGAGACACGGGTTTGACATGCATTTTTAAGGTTTCGAACCGCCATCGATATTGTTCATGTCTGTACATGATCTCACGGTAAACCCATACTTACAAAGAAGGTTGGGTTTCATTAAAGACGAAAAATAACTTTGAACTTTTCCTTTCTTTTGATGCCAGTGTGGTTTCCTGAGGAATATCACGATAGAAATATTCCATGGCAAGATTGCCGCCCGAACGCCCTCATATTCTGAACATGACGAGAAATAGCCAATGGACTTCATAACCAATCCTTCATAGTTGCTTCCAAACAGTTTATTCCACAATGTAATTGCATTAGTACTCAACTTGATTTGTAACTGAACCCAATTAAACGTTATAGTATTGGTTTATTCTGATTCACACTGTCTTCCGCCCAAGTCTCTCCATTGTTACTGCGTCTCTACCTCCTATCATCTTTACGTGTACAGCCCTCTCTCCCCCTCTCTCTTTCTCTCATTATGTCTCTCTTTCTCATATATATCTTTCTCTCTTCCCCTCTGCCAATTTTTTCCCCTTTTCCCCACTAGGCTTATTCCGTGATCGTTCTCTCTTTATGCTTGTCACAAATATTCCCAGGCATGTATGTTTTCTCACGTTTCTGTGCCATTTGAATTGGCTCTTTGACTTCAAACAATCTTGTCACGATCATTTAAATCCTTTCCTAATGCTCAAGTGCTCTGTTCGCCGTGTTTAATAATATCATGTTCGGTGTTCTCCTCTGGCTCTCGGCCTGTCATTTTCCATCCTTCACAATTAATGTATACATTCTGGCTATAGATTGTGCCAACTCGGCTTTAGCTGATCTCTTATTCTCCTTCAGTCCAAGTTGCATGTACAATGTCACTCTCCCATCTAACCTATCCCACTTTTTTCCACTCGAAGCCTTCTTTTACCCAAATCAGTCATCAGCCATCCATTTCTGGCTTGTTATTATGTCAAAAGCGACGCTTTCAACACCCCTCAGCCTGCGAATTACAAACAATCTTTGATTGGGGACCCGGCAATTATAGCTCATCAACGTTCGCTTTTTCCCCGGCAAATTAGCCGAAACTTATTAACCTCTTGTCTCCTCGCATTACCGGCTTTAAGACGAGTAAACATGTTTGAAGGTTCCCAGCGATAGATGGGGAGTTTATTTGATGAAGGATGGATGGGGCTCTCGTGAAAAGGTTAACGAGAGATGTCCAAGCTGGACACGGCGGGAATAAGATGTAATAGCCCAGAATGAGTAGGGGACAGGTGACGATGACGTCTACAACAACACAGTGCGCGTGCGCGATCTTTGCATAAAGCTTTTCCGATGAAAGTAAAGTGTTCACGAAGGTATTCCTACATTCTCTCGAGCGGCAATCCCTCCGGGTTTTCTTTCTTCAAAAAGAGTCGGTGATATACCTAGGGTTGCAATTCATCTATGAATGTTTCTTTTCTGTGTCTGTTTGATTTTGTATTGATTTGTTTGTTTGATTGTTTTTTAATGTTTACGGTTAGGAATAGGGTTAGGTATAGCGTTTGGTCATTTGAAATTAGAACTCCTTACTGTAGGAAACTGACCGCCAAGATATTTTCGCCGGCAACCATTACATAAGAGAGTGTGTGTTCGTGGGAGGGGGACCATTGAATAGAAGGGTTACAACTAAATTTAAGGTTAGTCGGTCAGATTAGGGATAAATATAGCGTTCGGTCGGGAGCTGCAGTTAGAAATTGACCAAGGAGCACTTGCCACCAGAGTCAGTGTAGTGCTACGCCAGCAGGGATAAGGGTGGAGGAGGGGGGGGGCAAGAGATGACAAGTGAACACAGAAAAAGAAACGTGATTTGCTGGCAGAATGAGACAGCGAACGCAGAAACAATATATGGATGTTCATCTGTAGTAGATGGACGAGGATGAGGATAAAGTTCGATGAGGTTAGATTACGAAATGCAATAAGAGAGAAGCAGCGAGGAAAATGGATTTGGGATATTCGGGGAAACACCTCTTAAACTTGAGGAAAAATGTAACACGATAAGGGCCTAGTTCATCCGTATTCAGTGCCGCTGTATTCATCATCAACCGGGAAAACATATTTTTCCAACGACATTGTAATCAATTCAGTCATCAAGGGATTTTGATAAATGTATTCATATATCGTTTGGGGTCCCTGCTGATTGTGTTTGACAGATTGCAATTGAGATACTGCCGATGTGATATTCGCTTCTTATCAAGAAATGATACACCGAAGATATTCAATCTTGCTCAGGATGCGATTTTGGATACTTCATGATCTATAGTAGATGTGGACTTGTCATCGTATCATCACAATGCTCTAATCACCATCATTTTGGTAAATAACACAGAACACGTTTGCAAAGGCTCAAGGGCAGTATCAAAACTATTTTGTTTTTGCATCCCACAGAAATCACATTTCGATTACGTAATGCACCGTTATAATAGTGGTGCCCATTTCAACCACTGATGGTCAAGCCTATATAAATCGCCTTAGATTGAGTTTTCGGAGATATTTTCATTCGTGTTATAAGAGCTCCAATTTCCATTTGTTAAAGAATAATGTGATGCAGCATTTGTTTGTGCTCATTATTTTACTGGCATATGAAAAACAGGTGAAATTATAGTAACAGGCATAATGATACATGTAATGATATGAGGGCCAAAATAATTTGTAGAATAAGTTTAGGAAAGTTACATGTTATCACACTTATGAAAAGGATTCAAATGTCATATATTTTAGACAACACAGAAGTAAAATGCCTCATCATGAGTTAAGAATGACTTTTCAAATAGACGGCCTTCTATTGCACATATCAAACCTTTAACGGGTCCCTTTCGCCTTTTAACACAAGTTTACACCAGTTTACACCAGAATTCATTTCAGCTAGGTCCCCTCCTCGATCTAACCTGGTTCATACCATTTATATCTGTGTGGGCCAGGACAGATTCCTATGCCATGCGTTCAATGCCATAATGATCGAACCCCTAATTACCGTAAGAGATATTAATCTATTTTAATGATTAAAATCGATATTCCGAGGATCAATGAAATCTCTTTTCCATTAAGACAGTTGTGACCGATCCGAAAAGAGAACTAATACTCACATGATCGTAATACAATAGTTTCTTACTTTTTTGAAAATCATTCTACATCCTTTTATTTCCTAAAACGTTTTGAAAGAGTGTTTCAGACGAAGTGTGACTTATTCTCAATCTCGGGTTAAACCGTCTACGACCAAGAAAATCTCGGTTGAAAAATATCGACTTTTGGGCTCGATCTTTAACGGCATTGAGTACCAGCCATAGGAACATATACCAACAAACAATCTGCGAAGAGGGTAATCCAGACAAATACGATATTGCCGCGGATTCCCAAACTGTTAGTTTAATCGATCATTTCATCGCAAACGGGGCAATTTGTGTGAAAAGAAGACCAGAAGAGACAGGCTCGAGGCTAAAAGTGGCTGGCAAGAAATAATGGATGAGGCAAATTAGCGCGCCACATTCGAAACTGAATGATGGCCTCTAACGCGCTTGGTGGCAAACTGGAATTGTTGCAGATTAATGGGACCTAGGAGATCAGAAGACTCTTCTCCTTTCAAGGGTAGCAAACACAGATCCGAGGCGTGGGGTTAAATGTCGTTGAGCCTTGCTTGTCCCTATAAACTGGAAGTGAGATGATATGGTGGGAATGCTTGTACGAAACATGCTCCGGCGTTAATTGATCCGTGATGATATCGTAAAACGACCGACTTATTAATGTCAACACTGGACTTAACACTATACCTTATCCTAATTATAACCATACCCCTAACCCTAAACCAAATCTTGTATCTTTGACGAAAAAAAAACATTTAACAATTGTAGCCGGAGCATTATTATGTCGGAGAAGTGATATGGCATCGACGGTTGGCAGCAGTCGAAGTTGTAGATATAGACAGAAGGGAGAGAACAGATGACTGAGGGGGTGATGCTGAAAGATTTTTTAAAAAGCTCGCAGAGATGGGTATGTATACGAATATGCACAGACAGAGAGATCAAAGACTGCTACGCAGACAGTCATTCAGGGAAGGTTGTACGACATGCTCCTACCACAACTATCGCTCCGTGGTCAATTTTCTACTAAACCGAATTCCTGACTTCAACTCTAAACCCAAATCTACACATTATCTTGACCATATACCTAATCTTGAAAAACGACTGCAAGCTTACCTCTTACGTATGCCTTTGACGCAATAAAGCCCATAAAGCAAATGTCATCAGAGTGTCGAAAAAACCGTCTGCGAAATACGGAAGGATTTATACTTTTATATGTTGATTATTTTAGGAGCTTCTTTAAATGGATTAGAAAATATAAATGCCATTATAACGAGGAAGTGAAGTAAGAGAACACGCCCTTGACTGATTGTACTACGTTCAAGGACAAATTGTCAAAAAGGTCCATGCAGCATAGAATGTTGGGTAAAATAGGGCAATGGGTGAGGAGACGGGGCGTGTATTCAGTTAGAGGATAGAGCAAGAAACCTAGAACGGTTTGGGGAGAAAGCGAGACAAAGTATCTAGGGAGACGTGGAAAACTGGGACAAATTACCCTGCTTACGCTGAAAGAGGAGAAAGGCATTAGGAACGTCAGAGAGTCGGCTCTCAAGTTAGGATACCTGTTTCTCCGAGGGTTACGGGGTTGAGTAAAAGCTGATGGAAAGGAAAGTTAAAATAAGAAAGCCCATGCTGCTGGAATCATGGAAATGATCTGAATTACAGATGGCATGTGGGAAATAACATTGTAATGACATTAACATGGGAAATCACTCAAGTATGGGTAATGTAGTGACACTGTTAACAACATAAGATTTTGTTGAGGGGAGATAGGACTATCTTTAGTTTATTTCCTCCAAAGTATAACCGTGGCCAGTTTGGGATGGATAAGTAAGAATATGGGATAACAAGAAAAAGAAAAGTTTACGTAATCAAATTTCAAATAAATAGTGATACAAATTAAAAGGCAAAGTTTTAAAAGAATCATCGTTTTCATCAGAAGTCAGTGAGGAAATAATGTTCTACTCCTCCCCTCCTAAAACATAACGATATTGAACTCATGCATTATAAAGTGCTGGAACACAATGCCTAACTGCTCTACATAACGCCTAAAGGCCTCCGTCTTATATATATATATATAAAAGTACAGCTATGTCTCAAGTTCCTAGACCATTTTCTTCACGCATTCTCTACATTTTTTATTTATAGGACATCAATATATAACCCTAAAAGTGTTACATTCACAGGACATCATAAGAACGGGCAAATTACCCTAACCGTACCCCTAACCCTAAATTCTAAACAGTATAATAACTAATGACTAAATGATTAAACCTTGCTCAATCCTGCTTTAAGATTACTCCTCAAATCGCTCAATCTACGCCAATATTATGTTTAAATATTGTCTGTCACTAATCCATGTGTAAGCCATACGTAAGGTTTACATGGAGTAATATATTGGCTAATTCGCATAAAAACATAAGTGAGAAAATTCACACAAAACCAAAAGATACCCAATAAGAAATGAATGAACAGGGAATAACTTGAAGAAAAAAATGAGAAGAAAGGCCCAACAAAGAAGCATAAGGGTTGATAAGGAGATAAATAAGATCTAGGTAATGAATTAGCCATAAAAAAGAAAGCAAAATTGAATCAATACTCGATTGGCGGATATACAAGGGTAAGCTTAATAATACGAGCTGATGATTTATTCATGAACATCACGACAGGGTGGGAAAAAAAGAACACTTGGGAAAAAAAAGTTCGTGAAAGATTGGCAGTGAAATGGAAGACAAAGCCATTTTCTCCGAAGAACTAAAGCAACAATGATTTTAAGCGGGTTTGATTATGCATAGCACATTGATCACCGAAAATACCCTTAATAAATTGTCGACCTTAATCGGTCTTCAGAATTCTGGGGCCTTTAAGCAAAAGGCTCATTGAAATATTCTCGGCATCCGATTTGTCTGACACCGTGTTCTTCGTTGTGAATGAAGAAGAAGAAAAAAACGTTTATAACCTTCGCTCGATTTAGAAAGAACATGATGAATGTAACAATACGCTTCTTTTTTTTTGGTCAAATTTCCTGCCTACATCCCTCATGCTCTATTTCTCTCTTTCTAACTCTTTTTATTCCTCCTCTCACTAAATATACCTCCCTCATTAATTCTCTCATCCTCTTTCTCTCTCTCTCTCTCTCTCTCTCTCACTCACTCATTCTCAAACTTTCCGCCTTCTCTCTCTCTCTCTCTCTTCTCTCTCTCACTCACTGTATCTCACTCACACTCTTTTCGTCTTTTCATCTATTTCACACTTTGTACATGCTCAATTTGGCTACCTTCCTTTATTGCCCTGCAGCTCGCAAAGTTACCCATCTATCTATTTGTCGGTTTCACGGGTAGACACCCAGCTGTGGCTTTGGTAGTTCAAGACATGACCAGGATTTTTAGAATGCGGATTATTTCAATCAAATTTTTTTTATCTGTCTTGGTTTTGTGATATGTACCTGTTTCGAGATTACCTTTACATTCAAATTTCATTCGCATCGGATGGCAATTTTAACGTTTCGACGGTTTAACATCGAGAAAAGAGAGAAAAAAGGGCACGTAATCGTAGCTTTCGTCAGCTGTCAGTTGTGTACCATTATATTCATATCTAAATTTGGGATTTCCCTTGTGCAATCATATTCATACCTCGGCTTTCGGTCACTGAGATATTAAACATCATTCCGAAAATTTCAATTCGTCGAATCATATATTTCGTAATATTGAACGATGAAGGATTGAACATTGGGTTTTATAATACTTAATCATGATAATGTCGTATTGTTTTGTATTTCATTCATATTAGGGGTGGTATTTAAGCGGATTAACCGGGTTTGGATATACTAAAAACGAATGGATCATTCACTCAAAAAGACATATTTTTACAAATTAGATATGGATTATGTTTGTCTGGGGAAACAGATTAATATTCCGAAACCAGTAGGCGTATGGGTTTAACTACGCACAAGGGACTGAATTTTGGTTTTAATAAAAAACATCCCAATTTTTTAATCAACGATCGGACATTTTTTTTAAATGTCTTTCCGTGTGCCATTTTTACAAAGAGGCAACCTCGATGCCTGAACTTGTTGTTATGGTTACCTAAATATTATTTTTAATATTGTCGTAGGCTGCATCCCCCATCCTACTCACACCTCTGTTGATATAGTCATGAACACATGTTGAATACAATGGTTCCATTTTCTTAAACCCACATCATTCTGTTATTATCCTCAAATATGCATATAAATCGAAAAATGAAGCATTTAAACCCTTGAGAGATTATTAGTTTTTGCAGTTTAACAAGATTGGAACAATTCGCTAATGGAATAGTTACTCAGATACATTATGTAAATCGTATTGTTCCCGCCCGAATAATGTGTTCATGTCCTTAACTTAACTACATGAATCCAAATTGAAAATCGACATTTCATAATTATGTCTCTCTTTGTCACTGTGTCTCTCTGTTTTAATTGTTATTCACCTGCCTCTTTTTCTTTCTTTTCCCTTGTCTCTTTTCCTCCGAAAGATTAAATAGTCGTTTTTTCTATGAATAATAAGGTTTGTATGAAAGCAGTGTGGTTTATAATAATGGAAGAGAATCACAAATTTGTGTGTACATTAATCAGAGAATGTTATTTCTCTTTCTCCCGCTTATTTGATCTTTTCCTTTCTCTCCATCTCTCTGTTCTTATTCTTTTAATATCCAGCATTTCTCTCTCTCTCTATCTGTCCCTCTCTCCCTCTCTCTTTCCACTTTTCCCTTCCATAATCTCATCTTGGCCATCCGTTCCCGTGTGCCCTCGTATTCATTATTACCTTGGTAATGAATTACCTTGATTTGATCGAGCTCTGGTGCAGAATGCCATCTTCTAAACAAACTCGCGGCTACAGCAAGAGAACAGACGTTCCACCTATTAGGAAGAATGCAGCGACAACTGACAAATTATATCTACAGTCGTATCACCTCGTTTGCCTCGAAAAGCCTGTTAGAGTTTGGTGCCATGAGATGAGTATATTAAAGGCGGAGTATACCCTTTTTTCAAAGAGGGATAATGGGTTTCCAATGTACAAAAAAGGACATTTTGGTTAAAGCTCACCCATCAAGGTTCCTTGCTTAATTACCTTTATTACTGGTTTGTTTCCTTGATAAGTAGTCTAAAACTGACTTGAAATGCTTAAGTGCTTGCTATGTATTACTTACAGAGAGGGATAATGGGTTTCAAACCTACATTCAAAAGGACACTGTCACCCATCACCAATCAGAGGTCCCTCGCTTGATCATTGCTATGTTTCCTTGATATACTGTAAACCGATATTAATTGCTAATAATCATGGTACTGCCGTCGTGCAACTACTACTAACGGATAAAGACGAACATGATAGGAATGAGGGTGTTTTACAAATGGGTAGAAGTGATGAATAGATGCAGGCGCCTTTTTTCAATTTAATTCACTTAAACGAACTGTTATAAACTTCTACATTATTTTGAAAGGGAATTACAAGAACGGGTGAATATGTCAAACAAACAGGGCTGGGCAGATCCATTAATCCTAAACGCAAAAACCCAGTAACATATTCCTAAACGAGCAACTTACCTTAAATTTGTAAAATGTTTTTCAAAGATATAGTTTAAACAGAACTAAGATGTTACATCTCTTTTGTGCATATTAATGGCTTTGACAAATGAAAATGCATTTTTTTTTCATAAAGCGGAGTCTATGTTAACAAGTCTAATGAAGGACAGCAGGACATTACCATCTGACTGCGAGGAAAACTCTGTTTCCCTTTTAATGCGGGTTTTTTTTGTTTAAATAGAGATTTCCAATTATGTTGTATTATTAGGAGATTTCTAATTTCAGCCATGATATAACAATAATTGCCCTTTCTACATTACAAATACATTGCACAACCCACGAGACTCCCATTACTACCTTTAGTGATTACGTTTAATAAGGGGGAAATCCGTGATATAACAATGATTTTATCAATCAGCCATGACATATGGCATTTGCCGCTAAATCCTTAAAATATCCGTACCAAACATGAGGTCATTCCCACATGCATACAACTCTAACCGTTTAAATTGAAAACAGAAATAAGTAAATCTATATCTTTCCCCTTCTACATTTAAAATACCTTGCAAAACCAACGGGACTTCCATTACTACCTTAAATGATAGCTTAAAATAAGGGGATATTCAATAACCGCACTATTCACGCACACATGCACACACACAAACAAATACACGCACATCCGTATTCATTAACGCACATCAGCGCACACTTGTTCGTTTACAAAAGATGATATTGACAGCTTTTTTTAAATTTACGTATGATAATCTTATTTCAACCCTGTGAAATTCCTTTTTTATTTTATTGTAATGGTAATCTTCTTGTGTTTTTGTTTGTCTTGTTGTTTTCATATATTCCCCTGATCTTTAGTTATCATTCATTTAATCCATACAAAATTGCCCTGATGTTATAATTATATTTGTTTTAAAGTAAAGAAGCATATCAAAAACTCCTACACCTCTATTAAAATTGCATTAAGGATGATTAGACGTCCTTCGAAATTATTAAGCTGTTTTTCCTGTGGTTGCATATGATTATACACAATAAAATATTTCTTTCTTATGCCTTCTTCCTCCTAACGGGAATAAGTAAAAAGGTCTGTTAACCTAACTTTTGTAATAAACAATTTATTTTGCTTCACATTGCTATCGCACCAAATAATTTTCAATTACGAAGTTTTATGTAATAGGTAACCGTAGGCATGAGGAAAGTTTTACAGACGAAATTCTAGATAGCAATATTGAATACAAACATCCCTACTATTTTTAACCATTAAAATGACCCCTTCTCTATCTCTCTCGCTCTCCCTTTCTATTTCCCTTTCTGGCTATCTCTCTCTCTCTCTCTCTCTCTCTCTCTCACTCTCCTCTTTCCTATATCCTTTAGATATCATAATTTTAGATGTCACGAGCCACCGAGGTTAAAACAGAAGTGATTGGATAAAAAAAATTGATCTAAAATGTGTTTAATTTGATGTGTATGAACGCATAAAAAAGAAACAAATGTAACTTAGAATTCTCATTCAGAAACTGTCGTGCCTAACATTCGTAAACGCGAAGAACATTTCTGAAATAGAAAAGGTGTAGGTAGCCCTCGAATCACTTTCCAATTAATTCCGTTTACTCAGTATATTGTATTTTATTACTTTCAAGAAAGATCAGTTTATAAAACAATTACCATTAATGCCCCCAATGTCCTCAGCAGGGGCTTTTTCCAGTATATGCAAAGCTGTTCCACTCTNGGGGGGGGGGGGGGGGGGGTGGCGTTCGGGTGGCGGCTACACGAACCTCCTTAAAAAAAGAACCGTAACTCTATACTTTTTCGCTTCTTGGATGAATCTGACTAATACAACAACAGGCGAGTAGGATAATGAAATATCTAAACGTTTCTGTATAGCGCATGTCACATAGGCATAAATGCACGTCCATATGCGTTTTACAAAACGGAACACGGAAGGAGTGGAGATGGTGCACTGGGTTCATTACTGTGAGATCTTATTAAGTGCTACTGTGCTAGATAGATATATTTTCGAATTTTCATTTGTTTCTATATTTCCAAGGGATTCCCGTAATTTATTCAATAAAACTGTGGCTGCATCTGAAAACTACCTTTCCCCGTAATATTTTGTCACAGTTTGTCGGACTTCAAATTAAGTGGGAGTGTCGTGGTCGAGTGGTTTAAGGCGCTGACTGGAGATGCGAGCGAAGGTCGAGGGTTCGAATCCCGACACGGCACTAACCTTTGGCAAGATATTGACCTGCGCTTGCTTCTCTCCACATAGGTGTTAAATGGGTTGGACGAGCAAGTGTGCGCTTGTAAAAATAATGGCGACTGGCTGGAATGCTCCACATGGAGTGGAAAATGTGCACACATTGTGGGTGAGTAAGCCTGAATCCGATGACCGGGGTAATAATGTATCTGTAAAGCGCTTAGGCACATCATTGGATCGATGTTTTGAGCGCTATATAAACACGGAATATTATTATATTATTAAGACATTTTAAACGCAGCATTCTTTCGGGTTTATAATATTAAACCGGTACGCATACGCTTAAAGACGTCTTTTCGCTCGCGCTATTACAGGCGCTAACCAAGCGCGTGGCAGTAATCAGCTATTCAATTGAATTGTAATACTGTGAATTCTGTATTCTCTCTTTCTTTTTTTTTCTTTTTTTCTTTTTGTACAATATCACTGTCACAAAGCGCGTCAGGACCAGACCGGTCGATCGACTGAAATAATCCAAAAGCGCAAATATTTGTTCGGTGATGCAATCTTGTGTTGTTCAGACTATCGCCACAATGTGAACACACTACATCTATTACAGTGAAGGCTTCGAGCTGTTGCATATACGATCCGTCATTTATATTTGCAATATTGATGCAATCTGCGGCACCCTAATCACCTAATCTCTCCCCCGGGAAGAAATCCTCTTCTGAATCGAAAGTTTGTATAAATCTCCCTCGTTTTACCATATCGCATGTATTTTAATTCAATTTATATTGAAACAAATAAATGACAGCTTGCTCCCACCGCTAGCAAAGGTATCTCATCATCCCAGTGACTGATTATTAATTTGACCCACATTTTTTCTCATTGTCTATTTTTTTCCTATCTCTCCTCTTTCAGCTCCATGTCCCCACTTTCTATTTCTCCCTCTCTCTCTCTCTCTCTCTCTCTCTCTTTCTCTCCCTCTCTCTCTCTTAGTAGCATTCCCTTACAGATACTCGGTAACATTGTTGAAGGTTGATGAAAAAAATGCGTAATTTTTGTATGAAATGTTACTTATTATATTCCTTTAACTGTACTTAGTGACGATTTACATTCACCTAAAATGTAATTAAATTTAAATACTATAGTTGGGATTATTATCATCATTATCATAAACATTGATATGGTAATAATTATGATGATCATGGTATACTGGTATTCAATTTTCATGTAGTAGGCCTCAACTTAAAACATTACAAATAATAAGGTTTTGTTGATTACACGTATATGACTGCACTCGCAAAGAGATGTCATTATGATAAACACACACTTAGAAGGATCTCCCCTACATAACTCCTTAGTCACCTAAGTCACCTTTGTATCGGTGGAGACATTGGATGACAACCCCCAACCCTGATCTGACGAACAAACGCGAATTCGGGTACCGAGAAATAACGATACAAAATGCAGGATCGCAAGACAAAACGCCACGAAGCTTATCCTTTGTCACGTGATCGGAAAATGTCACGTGACCCGAGCGGAAGCAGCGCTTTTTAGGATTGCATTAGCACGAGAGCCTTTCATCTTGATTTCCACCGCCATTTGGCAGCATTACTATCATTTTATTGCCTGTTTACGTTGAAATGATGTGACCGAGTGAACTCTACCAAGAGCTACACCGAATCTTGAAGAATAAATTGAAAGACATGTATATAGATTCGATAAAGGGTTCATTTTACCAACCAAGTCACCCAGTGCAGTCGTCCCTAGGGGCCGTAGCAGAGAGGCGAATAATTCAAAGATGTGGGCGGCAAATTTCAAGAGATTGATTAATCAAGCTCACACGAATCGCATTGGAATAGATATGACCTACTTTTAAAAACAGAGCATATCTGATCTTCATGATCTTAGACCCCTTTGTCTCAAATGTCGAACATGGGCGGGTAGGTCAAAATGGGTGAGGTTAAAGGTAAAGACCAGTATTGGAAACACCCCAATTTCAAAAAATTAAATGGAAGCTTTCATTACCAATCATGTGAAAGAATATGTTTTGACTAATACATGATGATAATAAATTTGCCGGGAAACCGCCTACTAATTCAT
>BEXV01000019.1:174481-187983 GCA_003118195.1 Hemicentrotus pulcherrimus | reverse complement strand
CGTTTAAAAAATTGCTCCCCCCCCCCCTATCACCACCTCCACGCGCCTCTATGCTAGTGCCCCCAATCAATGGGCTCAGGCTACGCCACTGTAAACCCTCCCCCAAATGAATGGAATTTAAGCGAGGCACCAACAACTACCCGCCTTGCATGAAATAAATGATATATAATGCCTACCGGGCAGTGGTTGGCTGTAACTCAAAAAATAATTATATCATCGGTTTAGTGCGTCACTTTCGCGAAAAAAGGAGAACGATGAAAGGAAACGATGAAATGTACCCCCCAAAAAGCAGTTCCAAAACTAACTACGGTTAAAAATCTATGAATCACAGAATAGAATGAGAAGATGTTTTTCACACTTTGCTTGGTAATTAAAGTCAGAGATTCATTGAAGCTTTAAGTCTTTAATAGGTCGATACTCCGAAATTTTATGGCGTCAATATGGCACTTGCGGGTATAATCACACACTGATACATGGGAAAACGATTAGTCATTGTGGAGAAAAAACAAAATATTTCAAAAATTACGAAATCGGATACAATAGCTGTTTTTCTTGTACATTGTCATTCAAAAGATCTGGCAATTTTTTTTTGTTGCATTTTTGACAATATTATTTTTTTCTATGTTTTTAGTTCATTATTAAAACCATATCCATCTTCTTAAATGACGCAAATGAAACAGGGAAATCTTGTGAAATTAGCTCAAGGAGCAAGTATATCATCAACAAAATACAGATACATGAGATTTACGTTTTCTAAAGATTTGTGCTAGGATTGAAACGGACATATAAAATAATTGAAACTTATGTAAATGCAGTTGTGGCTTTAGCGGATGATATTGACAGTCAATTATCGTATAGGCCTATACACTTTTGAAAATATCATATGATTAGGCGGTTCCTTTGAAATGTTCATAGATTCTTAGCACTAAAAAAGAATAATAACCTAAATTTCTCGGTTATACACAATAAAGATAGAAGAGATTGGTAACAGAAACTCAGAATAGAATTGATGTATATATTTTTTGTTAGCACTTTGTCATGAAACACAATTGGATAGTGGCATGAATACATATATAATTTTATACTTTCCAGGGTACACAAATCCACAGTAATATAGCGAAGAAGAAAAAATAGAATTAGGACTTTTTAAAATGGTTTAGGCTGTTCTATCCGATGCGTATGTATTCATTTTATTTTTTCGCAGAATTGTAAGGTAATTATTCCAGGGATAGCAAATTGTTTTTACGGATAATAATGGAAACATCTTACTTTTAGAATTATGTTTGTTCATTATAGGGGTAATGCCGACGATAGAAATTCACTTTCATAAACATGCAAACCTAAATACTCCTTTGGATTAAAGTATTGCTTATTATTCATGATAAAAGATTGTAACTTCCATTACGAAATGTATATTTCTTTTCTCCAAAACAACTACAAGGTTAGTTATTTTGCAGATTAAGAAGAAGATACAGTTTTTCAATCACAGCAAAGCCCCAAACAAGATATTTAATGGGCTTAGTGCCATTTCCATCTGTAATTGGTTTGATAATTATCCTGTACACTATTTTTTAAAGAACTCATTCATTCACATGAATATCCCCCATTGTGGGTGATGACAGTGAGCTATAGATCTCTATACTGGGGATGTCATATTTCTCCACAAGCCGCCTCAGGGACCTGATTCCCGATTAGAGATGATGCCTTGTCGGGATACATGGTAAACAATCAATATAAGAACATAATGTTCTCCTACGTCCACTCATCTACCTACATATCGAAAAAGAAATCTTATAATATTACTGTAAGTATTTACATGTACACGCCTTTTTTGTCTTCTTGTGATGCTGCTAGAGTTGCAGGTGCCAAAGTATTTACAACTTCTTCTCATGATACCGGCTGCACATGAGACGGTTCCCCTGTACCAATCAATTTTTCAAATATAACAAGTTTCATGTTACTGTATAAATAATGCGAAGTTTTTCCCATTTTCTTGTGATAGTGCCGTAGTATACATACTACAATATTAGGCAAGTCATTCATGAAGATGCAAAGCAGGGGACCATGTACGCTGCAATGTGGAACACCACAGAGAACGTGAGTAGAACTGTATTTCAAAGATAAAAGGACCTCTATACATTAATGATGTCAAGGAACACCTTTGATATTATTTGCTTGCTTATGATAGAGATCAAACGCTTTTCATGTTTTGTCAGTATTGCCTGACTTGATCATCGTGGGCTGTTTGACAAGCTTTGGTTGCTTCTGGAACCTCTTTCGTGCCTACTCCTAGTCCTTTTTTTCCTTCTTGTCTTCTTGAAGTTCCACGTTTCCCCTTCAATGACAGTCTCTTATCTTAGATACGATCAATAATCGGTCACATCTGGTTGAAGGATATCTAGCAAAATGATTTGATGGCCTACATCATTTCCAATACTCAGCCATGGAGGATTTTTTCATGCAGAAATTCTTTCAAAAAAAATATTCTCCTTTTCTAAGAATTTTTTTCGTTTGTGATGAACACCTAGATATTTAGAGATGATCAATTTGTTCCCGCCTTTTGTTTGATATATAAAATGCTTATCTGTCAACCTATATGCTTTTCATAGCAATTTACACCAATATATCTTATCTTCCATTAGTGTCAAATCGGTAACGCATTTAATGTCCTGCTATGGTTTCATTTCAAGACCATACTATGGAGAATATAGGGTCTGTCGTAATCATGAGCACTTGTGGATTGAATGGGGTACCAGAGCTCCATGCACCTTTTCAACACCGATCTAGCATTTCCTAAAACCCTTACTTTTCGGCATTGTTCCCTCCTTTACTAACGAATCCTATATACTTGCTATATTCTATTCCTGCTAGTCATTCCCCCCCCCCCTAATCGTGTTCTCTATTAACGATTGAATTCCCCCTTCCATGTTCGTTAATTCATTAATTACTGCTTTGAAAGAAATTAACACTTCACACGAGCGCATGACCCCTTTGTAAGCCGAAAGGCGCCTTCATCATCATTCGCATTAGGCGTGAAATATATATTAATTCAAGAATCTCAATCAACCTAATAATGGCGCCTCTATACCTTTGATTGAACAGGTGCTTTTAGTAGCCAGTTCCCATTGCCAGAACAAGGACGATGACATACCACCGATAAAAATAACTATTGTAATTTTTACACGACGGTCCCCTTAACTCGAAGCTACGGTCGTGGTTATAAACTTCGAAGTTATAGTGTAGTTAGAGACCGTGAGGACGTACTCGGCGTGGTTACAAAACGTCCAGTTAACTTGATGTTGGAAACCAACCCTCTCTCAAGTGCTTTGAGGACGCAATTAACATCGAGTTTACACCAGCGTGTAGTTAAATGAATGCTCTCCCCTGTATTCAGTCAACTTCAAACACTCTTTGATTGGGTTTTGTGTGAACCCAAGTCGTATTTAGTGGACGTTGTTTGACTATGGTTTAACATCGCTTTTCTTAGCAAACGTGAAGTTTATAATAACAATGTTACCGTGTAAATACAACCTTTTTTTTTATAAACTCGGTCTGTGTAGACATGGTTTGGAGGTGTGTGGTATAGTGGTTAATTCACTTGACTCTTAATCCTAGAGTTGAGGGTTTAAACCCTAGCTGAGCACTAACGTCTTTTGGTAAAGATAGTATTCCACATTTGTCGCACTCCACCCAGGTGTAAATAGGTACCTAGCAATCGATTGGTCAATAACGATTAGTGGGCTCTCAGTAAAAACGGCACGGATGCTATTAAATGAGGCTTCCATTGGCTAACAATAGTCCTGTTTATTAAAAACATTTTTTAAACAGTGGTTAATCAATGAGCGATACCAACATTTAACATATCTAAAAACCTATAGATCTTTTGAAACTCATAGTTTTCTTTTAATATGGTTGTTACTTACAAATAAGACCGGCCATTGCCTCGTGCGAAGAATCATTCAAGAGAAAGCTATCCATGCCTCATTAAAAAAAAAAGTATTATAATTTCATTGTTACGACCTGTTAGCAGAGGCATTATTATATTTTGATTGATCATCTTGTTAGAGATCGACACACCTGCTGAATGGGCTTACATTTGTTGTTGATGTAAAGAACTATATTGTTGTAATTTGTTTGAAAGAATTACATGAACAAAAGCAAATTCCCAATATCAGTAAATTAACGTTTCTTAGTTATGCTGCTCAATCAATTCACCAATAGAGCCTGCCTCACAAATATGCTTTCTCCAGATTCAGCACAAATTGTTTACATG
The DNA here is from genome assembly GCA_003118195.1 of Hemicentrotus pulcherrimus. NCBI lineage: Eukaryota > Metazoa > Echinodermata > Echinoidea > Camarodonta > Strongylocentrotidae > Hemicentrotus > Hemicentrotus pulcherrimus. Next base: position 183,710 of record BEXV01000019.1, on the reverse strand, counting down.
GATATTTCTGAATTGACGCCCAGTCTACCACAGATATAGTAAATATATATTTTTTAACGCCAGTCTCCTTCCTTGTTGGATTGAACTTATCTACTGTTGCACAAGAGGTGTTATTCAACTACCACCGATTACCCCCCCNCCCCCCCCCCCCCCCCATGATTGTTTAAGTCCATAGAATTAATGCAAGTGTGACAAATGGAAAACTGCCCTCTATAGATAATGAGCTTCGCCCCCGGAGTTGCATTTATCTGTTTGTTTAGATTGTAAAGCCAGATAAACATTGAAAGTCAATTTTCAGACAAATCCGAAAGCTTGCGCTAGACTATCGCACCCTGCTTCAAGGGGTCTTACCTGTGGCTAGAGATTTCATCTAGACCTGTGTTTAGCTTCTTCTTCTTTTAAACTTCACGTTATTGATCAAACTTGCACAAGAAATGACGACAAAACAAAATCACTGTCACATGTAGGTCATTAACAAAATGACATCGTGAACACTTGAAGCCCAGGACACAATGGATCATACGAAATATTTTCATGGAAGTCCAATAAAATATTAGTCGTGGTAAGATCTTGCTACATGCTCGAAGGCTACGATACTTTGAAGATGGTTTGGCGTTGGGACGCGTCAGAAGAAAAGAAATAAAATTGTCGTTGTTATGTCATGGGCGAGTCGCAAGAGAGTCGTAAGACAGTCGTTGGAACATCGTGAGTTGTCTGGTATTGTCGGGGGCTGTCTTTTACGTGATCAGGTCGTGTTTCACTCATGGGATGTGCGTGGGACGATCGCACTACCGTCTCTTGATTATATAATGAAGCCTGGTCTGTTGCCTGCCATTGGCTCTCGAGATTTTTAAGTGGAAACAGTTTTGCCCCAATTTAATCCAAGGTGCAAGACTAACACAAGACTAACGCACGACAGACTTACAATGTTTTGATGGCCTTTTACGAAATATAATAGTCTTAGGACAGTCTTGCAACAGACGTATGATTTGTTGACTGAAATAAATTCTACTGGTATCCACGACAAGATATTTATTGCAAGACAGTCGCAAAACTGTCGTAGAATAGACTCACAACAGCCACAAGACATAGATGCCACCAACAACAAAAAATCGTCGAACAAAAAAGGTGCATATTCAATTTTCCCACAATGCTAATTATTGTGTAGGACTGTCTTGCGATTACCCCTGATGACCCACAGTTTGCCTTAATTTTCTGTCATATCGTGGCACAAATTCGTCGTGGGGTCGTTGTGAACAGGCCTTCAGGGTTACCGATAATAGTCCAGTATACGGTTCCATATTCCATGACCTGGAAAAGCAACATTATTAAATATCGCACATATATATGGCAATAAGATTATTATGCTAATTGACTAATTTATACTATATCTACATGGAACATCTTCTCATGAATTAATGATTAGTCTTTCAAAAGTGATTTACATTGTTGCATTGCACCATTTTTAGGCTCTATATAGATAAACAATGGCAATGAAGTCAATACATTGTACACACCGGTATGCTAATTATGCTATTTAAGACAATTGCATTATTTAGAATAAAAAGTGGTGTCATTTAAGAATTCATCGTCATAGAAAACCCTTGTAGAGTCGTATTATAAATGTTTTCAGGCTTGCTGGATTGAGATTAGCAACATTATTACATATTGCACATATGCTAATTAGATGATTATGCTAAAATGGTTATTAAAAATGTTGCCCACTGTTGCCAAGCTGGCAACCAAGCTGAATTTACTTCAATACCCATCTAGAATACCAATCAACAAAAAAAAACTTGTACTTATCAACTTTTCCAGGTCTGAAACACTTTTACAGGACTAAAATGATTCATCTAACCAGCATTGACCGTCCAGCATCTTTTTTTCTGTTTCCATTTAAGCCTCGTCACATTGTTTGATATTTTGATACACAAAAGAATGTAACTGCATTGTTTTGAAACTACTCTGCAAAATATTTCCTTGAATTTCCTTTCGAGTGAAGTATGAATATTTGTGCCTGAATGGCCTTAGATTTCGTGTGCTCTGAGACGTATGATCATGATGATAATGGAATATTTTCCCCATTGCATCTTATTCCAGGGTTCGAATGTGAACTTTGTCCCTCCGTCTTACCAATGTCTACAATCAAAAAGATGAATCAGGATTCTCCGTAAATCCCTGATCTACCATTGTTCGGGTAAGCCTTGGGAGATAACATCGTAATCTTCCACTAACAACCTTTCCAGTAGCATCCCGACGGCCTCTAAAACACCTAAAGAACGGCCTTGGAAGATAAACGAGATAGAGTAACAGCGTTCAGTCAAAAGTCATCTCATCTAGGGTAACCGCATCTCCTGCCAAAGTTTGTTCATTGGCGAAAAATTATATTGTGTCGAAGCCCATTATACTATAGAATTTAAAAAAAAAATTAAATGATTATTTAGACAAATGAAAATTGATGCGGGATGTCATCCTACCGACTTTGAGAGCTCAATACCTACTACGATGATTTCCCCTAAAACAGGGTTCAGTCAACATTCATCTTATCTAGGGGAACCGTGTCTACTGCTGAAGTTTGTCCATTGGCGATAGATTCTAATGTGACAAACCCCATAATACTTTAGAATAAACAAGATATAAATTAATTATTTAGACGAATGGAAATTGAAAAAGGACTTCATATTACCGACCTTTAGAGCTCAGTAATTACGACGTCGTTTTCTCCTTTATAACTTCGGATATCATATATCTTCAGTAGATGAGGTCAACATCAAAAATTAGCAACTGAATTGGTCATACCCTTACTAACTTTTTGTATTCTTTGAAGTATGTGATAGTTGATTCGTCCCGATTCATGCTTCTTGGTATAGTGTGAGATATTAAAGCTTACATCTAAAAGTATTCATCAAAGGCTCTTATTACACCAGTGAATAATTTAATTGTTTAGTGCAGGCCTTCTCAACTGGCGGCGCACGCGCCACTTGTGGCGCTGGGGGTCAGTCGGAGTGGCGAGCGGCTGTTCCAAAAAATAAATAAAAACTACTAATTAAGATATATTTTTAAATCATAAAAATCCGCAAAATCAAAAAGTCGCAGTCGCAGTTGAGCCCAAAATGTAAGCAAGCCATTTTGTTTGTTTGATTTTCACTTGAGTTTGACATTTTCCGTGTTTATTGCACCAAAATAACTACATATAAATTCACTTCCAGTGTAGATTTTAGCCAGGAAATGTACTAATTATTTCACATCAATATGAAATTATGATTGATGTTTTATGGAACAAAAAGGTGTTAAAATGCTACATCTGGGCCTTAAAAAGCCCTAAAATCCACTAGCTTCCGGGGGCTTTGCCCCCTGGACCCCATCCGGTATCGACTCGGTCGGTACGCCCCCTCGCAAACACAGTCACCAAACATACAGGTTGGCACTTCAACCTCGATATTTTTTCAGTTTTGGCGCTTCTAATAAACTAGTTGAGAAGGCCTGGTTTAGTGTATATATATCAAGACATGTGGTAAACCAGCTCGATATGTCCATTCTGACAACTATTTCCTACTCTCGATTTCTACCCTTGATTAAAGATTTGTTTTCTTTTTCTTCTTCTATAGGTTATATAGGTGATTAAGCGCTTGAGAGACACGCAGAGAGTCTCCTATACCCAGATATCGACACTGCAATGCATTATCCTCAAAATTCTCAGCTCAACGTTTTAATATCTCTCCACTACTGGGTCTGGAAATGTTTAGATTTACCACTTTCTGGATTTAAAAAAGAAAAACCATGCTTTAATTAAGCTATAATCATGCAGAATGTGAATTTTCAATGGGACACTTATCGTTAAAGCTTATCAGTACTAGTTTACAGGAGGGCTTAGATCGCCCTGCAATGTCACTGGACAGGTGGTTATCTCATTAACTCAGCTCTCAGTTAACATAAGAAAAAGAGGATCATGGGGGACCAATAAAATGGTCACCGATTAGGCATTGTTTAATATAGTGAGGGCGCAAGAAGCTACAAGTAGTGCAGTGGGCCTTTAAGTGCGTTTATTGTATATTCAGTTCGTATAAATTGATTTCGTTTGTCTTTCCGTTAATTATACATAAAATGCTTTACATGCAAATATATAATTATAAATATCATTTCGATTTACTTTTAAACTTTTCTGTTTTTCTTTTCTTCATGCGCACCTCGATTTTTTTGTAAAATGGTAATCCTAATTTACATCCGTACCTAGGCTAACAGATACAGGCATACAAGGACACACAACTTCTTAAAACGAATAAATCCATACCATGCCGCATCGACTCACAAGGATGAATTACAAGTAATACTATACAGGATTTCAAATTCGCAATTACTCGTCCTGAAAACTTGGATATTTTCTAACGTATCAATAAGATGACAATCAGGGAGGAACTAGAAATGAATACTTTACGATGATTTAGGCATTTGATAACATTGAAATTGTATCTATTTGAACAGCTATGGATTATTGCATAGCTGCAGAAACCAAGGAGATGGCCTGTTCATCTACTTTTTTCTGTGAAGGATGAAAAGGAATTGTAGGTTGGCAGTTTTGAGAAAATAATTGAAGATCGATGCTTCCATCGAAGACGGATGAAAAGGGATAACATGAAATCTGATAGGCCTATGGCAAAGATTCATCGTACATGATAGGTGTGTGTAAACTAAATTTAGAAGACAAAAGAGGCAACTTTAAGGATTTCTTTCTTAAATGTCAGTTTGGGTAATATGTATAAAGAAAGTAAGTTAATAGATTGATTTGATAAGCTATTCATCACTAGTTTTCTCTTTAAAAGCCGCAGAATCATTTGGCTTTTGCCCGATCAATTGGTGAATTCAAGTCACAATACTCTTCATCGCATTACGAGATACGAACAGCGGACGATAGACAAATTAATTCGTAAGGAACGTTATGTTTGATATTGTTTTTATCATGTTTATCATTGTTCCTTTTAGTTTTGCGGTCATAGGATAAAAGATAGTTTTATAAATGAATGAGAATTCATAGGTATGTGATTATTCTAAGAAGAAAATATGTACAGTTTCTAACTTTGTTTATAAAAGAGTGAAATCGCTTTGACATGTATACATGGGTATAGCGCACATACAACAACATTGGTTTTATTGATTCGTTAATTATTCATGAACAATCGGAGAAATCAATGATAGAAAACATCCATTAAGTTATTGGGGGTTGCATATAAAGATTGAAGTGTTGTCATATTTCAGTGGGGGGGGTAAGGTTTAACAAATTTTATTTAGAATTTAAGAAGGGAATGTGTTATAGAAAATATAGAGTCACACGTATAAAAAAAAATAACATTAAAGTTCTAAACCGTTTTCTTAGACATATGCAAGAAGCATGTACAAGGAAAAACCAGCGCTTTGATAAGAAAGTGATTTTTTCTGGGGGGGGGGGGGCATTACGCAGTTAAATCTTAGAGTCCCGAAACTACGTTTAGAAACTAATATTGAATGGCACTCACCAACTTTTACTATCCTAAATATTTAAAAAAACGCATGCTCCATAACTTGTTTTTTTTTTTTTTTTATAACTTATGCGATAGAACATCGATTCATAATATCTTGATACGCCTCGCTCGATTTGGAGCGTTTAAGCATGTTCGACCAAAAATAGACATATTCGTCACAGTGAGTAAATGGACTTCGTGCAAAACAATGGTGGACATATCTTGCCCTCATGTTCTGACGCTATTTTCCCCGAACATTAATTCGTTCGGGGTTTGGGCTAAGGTTGGCATTAAGGGTTTCAGGTTCTTCGTTGGGGTTAGGTATAGTGTTCGGTTCATGGGTGTATTACGGCTTCGGTTAGCGTACGAAAATAGTCATGGAACCATTGTCGCCGTACATCACGTGTCGTAGAATCGCTGTCAATGGACAAAGCAGGAGGGTTGTGAGTGGACAGAACGGGACATCACGTGATCTCAACGTCATGAGCCACACGTGTCTAACGATACTCGCGCACTTCGCCACGTCACGTGGCAAGTAGCATGTCACGCTTCTTGAAAGCAGGATAGAGCTTAAGTACTCCCCTAGAAAAATAGTGAAAGTTGGCATGCGGTATGACACAACGTTCCACGAGGATATCATGCTCATACCACGCTGAAACTGGAAGTTTCACAATTTTTTTAAACATGGAAAAGGCTATTTTTGAATAGCTGAAAGCAAAAAGAAGGAAAGAAATAGAAATAAAAGAAATAGTATTGAAAATACAATTCATCGTGCGTCACTTCGGATTATCAGGATATTTTATTTTTGGTCACATGATAATCTAGCCATAAAATAAAGGAGGCCCTGTGACTAGTTTTGTTTTTCTTCTAATGATAGATCCAACCATAATCGCAAAGAACTATTTACCGATCTTACATATATCATTCTCAAAACCTCATCCTGAAAAAAGCTGGAAAACAAGTCTAGCGTGTGTCTAAATAAAATAACACGAATAGAATTGACAGTGTGTAAAAACTAAAATACATGGAGGGAAAAAATAAGTTGAGGGTAGTTTATCGTAAAAGAATCTTCCGGAATTAATCACCGAATGACTGGTATATTTGATATATAAAGCTTTATTGGTGTACATATTATGAAAGATGAAGTTGACAGCCTTAGCCTTCGTGAAGACTACAAATCAGAGTAAACCCGGAATATAGAGGTTCATTAATATAATTATTACGATCCTGCTTTATTCATCTCAACTCTTTTCATTCATTTATGGAATGGCCTTGACCTTATGAAGACAATATCATACAAATATTCTGATTGCACATTTTGCTCCTTTCGGAAGAATAAGAACTACTGTTTCAATCACACTTATCACGTGGTGCCAAACCGCACAGATCACAAAGACCGCATCAAGGGAATTCCTGGAGAAAGGGATACGAAGGTCACCTTGTCTGATGGGTAATTCTCATCTGATCTTCGTGGATGTTGTTGATTACTTTAATGGGTTCATATACCTTTCTGCTAGATGTCTTAATTAGCGATAATGTATTGGAAAGGTTGGTCTTATCAGCATAGCCAGAGGTTTCTTTTTTGTCATCTCCCTTGATCAAGAATCGGTTATAATTTGGAGATTACATCAGTCCCGGAAGGTCTATCTATGTCTACCCGTCTTTTTTTGTCCTCTCTTTTTTAACTTTCAATGCAGTCGTTTTTTATGTCTCTTCATCTTTTCCCCCTTTTCCGACTACCTGTCTAATTTAGATGCACGCTTGATATATTTTTTACAGGTCAAGTTCATATCAGATTTCAGGAAAACAATGCCGAAGGAGCTGATTGGTACTACTTTATCGAAGAATACGAGTGAATAAAGACATACTTTAGAAGAGCCAGTTGCTTTTACGAGCTATGTTTCTTTCGTTTCCATTTATGTTGTCCAAGTTTGGTTCTGTGCTCATTCCTGCGCTTTACTTTTGCAAGACGTAAAGCTGTATCAGTCTTTAGTCGGAGTAAGAAGGAAATGAAAATACGTGAATAGATGATTACAAATATTAAATTGAATAAACAAGACATTTCTTTTGCTCACAGTGGGAGTAAGGAAGTAGCGGCTCATTAATATACATTTGCTTGATTGGTAAGTTTAAGGGGCGACCTTCAACGGGATTTAAATAAGACAGTAAAGGATATACTATCAATTGGTACTGTCACTGGAAATTAATGAAATTATACGTCTATCATCTTTGTGTGTAGTGACTCATTCCAGCCAACTGTGATTAAAATCGATTATCTTGGGGCAAAATTGCTCGCGATATATATGTGTATAATTTTGTTACCAAAACTGAATGCATGTGTATCTTTACCTTCCACATTTTGGAAATGATTCAAAAGTGCAAAGAAAACAAAAGACTGGATCTTTAAGAAATGCATATATGATATCTAATACTATGCATTTACATGCGAACTGATATAGCTCCAATTCAGCACTGTTCGTCATTGTTAAATCAATGTCCTACAATTTCTTTATTGACGGAAGTGTGTTTTAAAGGATGAAGAAGCGGATCCTAATCAATATTTTGCGTAGTTTTACGTAATTTTAATAATGACCGGTCATTAGCAAATTTATAAAACAAATATAACACCATTTCATAAAAATTAATAAAACGTCATCTTATAAAACAAATTATATACATAATTTTATTCGGGCATTAGTAAAATTACCCACACTCGGTGCCTTCGAAACAGTCTAAACACACTCGGCATTGCCTTGGGCGTGTCTTACCAATGCCCTCACCTCTGCGTATTATTTGTATACTATCCGCCATTATACTGATACATTCATTTGCCATTATAAACGAACATCAAATATATTTCAAGAAAGTTAAAAATAATGTTTATCCAGGGGAAAACATTATATATTGTAGGCGTGAGTGTGTAGTCCTGTTTAATTAGAACATGGATATATTATGAGTTCAAATGGGAAAGCAGGTGATATGGCTTGTTATCATAAACAAAATATTGCACGACAACCAATGATTAAAATTCAGTTTATATTTAAACAAAGTGATTAAATTTTACAATATGTTATCCAGGAAAAAGAAAAAACACGCTGTAGGCGTGAGTGCGTAATCTTGTTTAATGCAAACATAGTTCAAATTGTAAAGGAGGTGAAAGGGCGTGTTATCATCAACAGTGGGCCGGGGCTTTAAAGTATCAGCAAATGGAAAACATTATTTCTTGATAAATCCAATATAGGAAATGAATTCATTGAAATGGATCATTTTGTTGATGGAATGTTTAGCGGATATGCTGGCTGGTGGAATGATCGCTGTTTGGGGGACATGTACGTTACCAACTTTTTACATTCTCTATAGAGAAATGCTACGTCTGAGCCGAGTAATCATGCAGGGTTCACGCATGAACACCAGTCTGTGATGTCTTCATTGGAACTCGCTGACGATTGGTTGCTGATATTTAGTTAGTGTAATGTTTGGGTATTTTTGCTGTTTTCATTATTGCTTTCAATCAATTTATTGATAGATTGTTTTTTGTTTTTTTTTGGTTTTTTTTGCTGTTTTAATTGCGGTTAATCAATTATTTATTGAAAGCTTGTTTGTGTTCTAAGATAGAGTCTGAAAGAAACGTAATAGAAGATGAAACGCCCCCCCTCCATCCTCCTTCCACACCCCAGCAACGAAATTTATGCCTTGTTCATCCCCATTTTATCGATCTACAACCCCCCCCCCCA
>BEXV01000019.1:37821-49182 GCA_003118195.1 Hemicentrotus pulcherrimus | reverse complement strand
AAGAAGAAGAAGAAGGAGAAGTTAACATATCTCCCAAATATATTCATTCAGACAACTTAATGATGAAATACAAATTGTTTAACTATAAGTCAAGTCATATCCTATCTCAGTGTTTCTATTGAATATTTTCCATCATCATTTCGGGATCAAAAGTTTTTTGAGTCACAGAGAATGCAGACATGCTACTAAATACTAAAGATATCATATGGAGTTAGCTTTTATTACGAGCTAACGATTTATAATTTTCAATGACAGGAACAAACAACTTATGTTCGTGATATTTTAAAACGCGGAAGAGAATTGTAACTAGATAGCAGTGTATCCGAACATTTCACAAACTCAACATCTTGTCATTTTTCAAAATGAATAGATATTTCCGACTTGAAATACATAGTGTAATTTGACCTGAATTCAATGGACTGATAAAAGTGAAATTTTAATCTATTTTGATAGACAAAATGTCAACGCTTAAAAGGTCTTTTGTAGTCGATTATTATCTATTTTGAAATTCTAAATGAGAGCAACCCTCGAACTAGAAAGTGACATTGGTATGGGTGTTTCTTCGCATCCTTTGATGATGATAACGCGCTTTCCTCTTCCGGGGGCGATATCATCATCATCAACAGCATCGCTGATACTGTTACCAATATTCTGATTTTTATCCTTATCCTTATTCTTGATGTTCTTGGTGTTGTTATTATTATTTCTACTATTACAATTGCCATTATGATTAATATTTGAAGGAGCAGTTTCCTGATTCAACTGAGACGCAAGCATTATTTTGCTATTAAGGGGGTTTATTAAGACCTTACCCGCAAAGTCGAGCTATACCAACCTAACGAATGTACGCGTAGGCCTATACAGTACGGTGTACCAGAAACAAAGTAACGGTTATCTTGAACATCAACAAACAAACAAAATCGGATGTATAAAACAAAATTAACGAACGTTTGTTTCTTGGTTTTGTTTTCCTACGACGCACAGTCACATTATCATGATTAAACATGAGGGTCTGCAAAATAAGACCCATAGCAGCTTGTTCAATGCAAAATACGATTCTTACTACGGTTTAAGTTGACATATTTTTTTTTACATGACCCATTTTGTGAAAAATCAGAAGAATTTGTTGACTGTAATAGCCTGGCGTTTTTGTGACGATCTTTTTGTTCTCTTGAAAGATATCTTAGTAATTGCCTTTATACAAGACAATGTGATAAAAGCTGATTGTGACATTCAAACTTCAAAACACTTTGCGTTATACCAAATTCAAACAGTTTTAAATTCGCGAAAGAAACGCATAACTAATGTAGGTCAGGCCATCGGCCATTGCGTTGATCCAACAAGCATTCGGGTGGCGTAGTGGGGAATCCCCAGAAAAGTGGTGCCAATTTAGTGATGATTGTAATGCATGTAATGCCGTCATGTAAAATAAGGTTCTGAATAAATTTGAATAACTGCAAAATTATGTCAAAAGTAATTTATGTAGTATGCGTGTACATATTTATTTCTAAAATTGAGAAAAGAGTTTAAAATATATCTTTCACATTCTTTCGAATGTGAAGTTCCCCATTCTATTTTTATCACGGCCACTGCGCCCGCGAAAATGGCGCGCACGTGCTGTCAATAATATTACATGCATTTCATGTTGCATACTGTACATAAACAAAAGAGCGCACGGTCCGGTCTAGTCTCAGCAGCAATCGGCAGATAATCACGACCGCAATCGGTTCTTGCGAAACTGCGGTCCAAGCGAAAATTCAACACATTCTAACAACTTCTAATCCTTTTCAAAAGGAGGAATTGGATTAGATGCCACGGTTTGGTCAAGTGTTCCGTGCCTGTATTAATTATATTTTAGGTGCGTATCATTTTAACCTAAATTTGTAGCTAGGGCTAGGGCCTAGGGTTTATTAGAGGTCAATAGAAGTAATCAGAGGCTGAGACAGTGAGACTGAGAGTGAGAATGAGATGGGGGAAGTTTATCTAGTTGGAAAGTTGAGATTATTGACATTGTGATTTTTGAACTTGTCTGTTTCTGAACAATTTTTCCCTTTTGGATCGTTTTTGACTAGTACTGGACCAGACTATCAGCTGTCATCAGCATGATCAGGAGTAGGCCTAGACCGAATTTTTCCGTCTCTTTCGTTCGTTAGCCTCTCGGCTCTCTCTTTATAGACCGAAACAGACTGTACCGCCAAGTGTGTAGGTTAGGTGTGCAAATCAGTACACCAAACTTGCAAAACGTATCACTGAATTACTCCTTTTACATATATATCTACTGCATTTTACATTGTAAATTAGCTAAAGGCTTAACTTTTTCGGTTCCACTTACCAACTTGACTGAAATAATCCGTTTTATGGTCCATTTTAAAGAAATTATGGGTCAAAATCGACATCCATCCATGTTGAAAGTCTTGCGAGACGTATTTTAACTCTCGCTGCGCTAGCGCTGCGTACGTAGCGAACGTAGCGCTAGCGCAGCGAGAGTTAAAATAGACTTTCAACATAGATGTCGATTTTGACCCATTTAAAATGGTTGGTTCCACTTACCAACTTGACTGAAATAATCCGTTTTATGGTCCATTTTAAAGAAATTATGGGTCAAAATCGACATCCATCCATGTTGAAAGTCTTGCGAGACGTATTTTAACTCTCGCTGCGCTAGCGCTGCGTACGTAGCGAACGTAGCGCTAGCGCAGCGAGAGTTAAAATAGACTTTCAACATAGATGTCGATTTTGACCCATTTAAAATGGACCATAACACGTATTATTTCAGACAAGTTGGTAAGTGGAACCGAAAAAGTTAAGCCTTTACATTAGCTAATTTACAATGTAAAATGCAGCAGATATATTTTCTGTAAAAGGAGAAATTCGGTGATACGTTTTGCAAGTTTGGTGAACTGATTTGCACACCTAACCTACACACTTGGCGGTATAGTCTGTTTCGGTCTCTAAAGAGAGAGCCGACCCTACCCCAATGAGAGGCTAACGAACTAAAGAGACGGAAAAATTCTGTCTAGATCAGGAGGGGCTCTGGTTTGAGAATAAGGATTGTCTTCATAAACTCGGGACAGATGCGTCCACAAAGGCTTGTCTGCATTTTCACAGACATTTCTTATTTCTGATCTGCGCGTTGGCGATGCGAAAAATGGATCTCGTGATGATTCTTTTGATGCATTTCACATTGACTTTGTACAGAGACTTTCATGTTATGAGCGATCGATCCTCGGGAAGACGGACAACCCTTAATAAAGGTAGACGGTGGTTATTTCCTTACCCAGAATCCTTTTTTCGCATCGCTAGTGCGTGGTTTGAGAACCAGAAACCTGTAGTAATTGCATGTGATCCATTGGGGCTAGCGAAAAAATAAGCGCTTAGAATAGATTAGGGTGTGTGCTAAAATCCTTCCCATTGAGATTGTACACATTCCTATGCAGTCTACGTGCATTGCGCGACCATGAAAATTGGTCAATGATTTTATGACAAAATTTGAAATTCAAACCTTTGGGGCTTGTGATCCTGAAGGTCAAACTCATTTAAAAAAATTTGAAATTCCACCAATTATTTTCCGATCATTTTCAGTGATCGGCGGTCAGAATTATTTATCTCATTTCCCCTGATCAGCCAAGAAGACTTTGTGTGCGAAATTTCGAAATTGTGATCTATTTCCATCATGATTGCTACGGTTTTTAAATAGTTTTCAGGAATAGAGTTGTGAAATCAAAGCTTGGATTGTGATTATTCAGGCCATGTAATAATAATAATAATAATAATGAGTGTTGTTTACCCAGGGTAGCCTCATCAGTATTAATACTGTTCTCCCTGAGGGCCCTGCAATCATATTATTACCCCGGTCATCGGATTCAGGCTTATCCGCACACAATGTATGCACATTCTTTACTCCCTGGGGAGCATTCCAGCCAGTGCATCATTTTCACAAGTGCACACTTGCTAATCTAAGCTCATTAGCTTTCGCATCCTACCGGGTACCCATTTAACACCTGGGTGGAGAGTGGCAAATGTAGATCAATGTCTTGCCAAAGGACATTAGTGCCGCGGTGTATACTGAATTTTGAGAATCGTTTTTCAAAGTAAGATTTTCACAACAAAGTCAAACTTTTAGACGGAGTGAGAGTGTTGCTCGCGCACTCTCGATCTCTGCTCTGCACGCCAGCTAGCCTCCCTAGCGGCCCCTCGTAGTCTTGCTGTAATTGTTTGGGGGCGATTCTCATTATAAAATGATTTGTTAGGATTCATTCAGTCCACATTTAACTTGTATCAAGTAGGTTTTTGTCACTTTTGTGAACATTTCGTGCTAGACATGTGGAATTTTTCTGAATCAGGAAATGCTAATTCTCCTAGACCGGGCGCCTCCCCCCCCCTCAAAAAAAAAATGACTGGCACCCTGTACTCATTTTTCCCGTCTTACCGGGCGCCAAAAGTCAAAGACCGTTGGGTAAAAATCGCCTGGCGACTTGTTAATAAAAGGCTTGCAGACACCCTACATGTACTTGAAGTGACTGTGATGGAGGCCTGAGGAAGATTTAATCAGATCATTATTAGTCAAGTCGAGATCTACTATTACAAGAGGACTAGACTCAAGTAGTAGTGGTGTGACATGTTTATTTAACCGAGACACAGAAAGTTGACCAAAATCAATCGTTTAAACATGCTGCATCAAATCAATCTAACCGCTCTCCTAAAGTAAATTAACTCGGTTACTCGGAAGAAAATGACAAGCTCACTTGAAGAAGGATGAAACAGAACTGCTTTAATCTCCCAACTTATAACAAGTACAAATCAGGCATCATAACAAAATAAACCATTCAGGGGAAAGTCATGTAAGAAGAGAAACCAATGAAGTGAGCAGGCTAGAAAGTTCAAAGGTGAGAGGCGAGGAGAAAAATGAGAGAGAAAAAAAGTGCCTGTTGCTAGGGCACAATTATAATTAATAAGTGACACATTTGTAAAGCTTAGATCCTCTTCTTTCATTTGATGCAACTCATATGATGCATATTTCAAGCATGAGTGATTAAAAGCATTTTGAGGGAAGGAAACCAAAAAGTCATTTGGCGGGCGGTATCTGAATTTCGAGGAAAAATTCAAATTTCTAGAAGTTCGGTTTCTGCCCTCTCATATGACACCTCAATCAGGATAATTGAGCAAGGAATAACAAAGTTCTCTTTGTTTAAACTGTTCCTTGCATTTCCATAATTTGATTTTAAAAGTTCACTGTCACTGGCTGCCCGCCGTAGCAAAAAGGAGAATTGACAAAAGACTTTACTCCGTTTCATTGACAATCAGCCATGCATGAAGTCTTTCGTCTATGTCTGATCGTCACCGAAACGGAGTTGCATTGTCAATTCCGTTTGTTGCTACGGCCGGCAGCCAGTGCAAACGAATTTGTTTAATTGAGTTATGGAAATGCAAGCATCACTTTAAATAACGGTATTTCTTGGTTTCTTTTTTTTCTTCTCGAATGCACTGTATTTCAATCTTTGGCTCTTTTGTTTATCTTATATTTCTGTCATAGGAATACACTTTATACAAGGGTGTGATGGCCAAGGCAAGGGTTGGATGGGCCTTTAAATCTGAAAAAGCTATTAGGATTCTAAAATGAAAAAATATAATTTTTAAATTCTTCTTCCCCAACTTCTCTCTCTTTTCTCTCTCTCTCTCTCTCTCTCTCTCTCTCTCTCTCTCTCTCTCTCTCATCAGGTATGAAAGGCAGCAGTTGATGTAACCAAGGAGAGCAGATTGCTGTTGCTTCAAGTATAGTGTGCAGAGGGTCTACCTCTGCCCACTGATAAGGTCTGCAAGATGGCCGACCGATTTAACAGGCAGATGCGGGTGGATGAGAAGATGGTCTTTCTGATGTAAGTATCAAAATGATTTTTTTAATGATACAGACAAGTTTAAAAAATACTTTTCTGTTTGTGGGGTCTCTTTTGGATCTTTCTGATGTAAGTATCTCAGTAAATCAAATGTAAAAGTACCGGTACTTTTTTATTTTTTAAATAATACAGACCAGCGTTAAAAATACTTTCCTGTTTGCTGAATCTCTTAAAGAATCTCTAACTGATGTACATGTTAGTATCTCAGCATCCAAATTTAAAAGTATGTTTTTTTATTTGATGCAGACCAGTGAAAAAAAAAAAAACTTTTCTGTTTGTGTTTGCAGGAGCTCTTAAAGGTTTTTATGTGTGGTGAAAGTGGGCTTTTTTTCTCACAGTGATATTTAGGTATTTTATAGTTACATTACCAGGGGGGTGTTTCACAAAGACTAAGATTGACTTTAAGTTGGACTTAACTTTGGCAAGCCATTCATGCCACTGTTTGCTCTCACCATTTACTGGCATTGGTCTCTCAAGGGACATACAAATCATGGTCACAAATCTACAGAATTTTTTATTTTTTGATAATTCATTATTGAGGAAAAAATATTATCTTAAGATCACAATGATGAGAGTTAACAGTGGCATGAACGGCCTGCCATATTTAAGTCCAGCTTAAAGTCGATTTACATTAAGTCTTTGTGAAACAGTCCCCAGAGCTCTTTGTCAGTTTACCAGAGCTATTTTGGAGCTTTCCAGAACGAAATCGCTCACCGCTATTGTTTATTTTTCCCCGCTGATACAGACAAGTTTTCTAATTATACTGTAGTACCAAAGATTACCAAAACATACCGGTATATGTTTAATATACAGCAAAACCCTGTTAATCAAATTGGAACTTCATTGAATATCTTTTGATGTAAAATGATTAATTAAAGGGATGTTATCTGCTGTGATATGAAACAAAAGGATGAAGGTCATTAGAGTTCAAATTCCTATATTCTATCATGAATGAACACTTGGTTTATACTGTATACTGCAGGTCTGACATTTGCTTTATAACTAACAGTAGCTTAAATAGACTTTTTTTTTCTTCACAGGTAGAACTAGAAGGTTAAGTTTAGGGTTGCTATCTGGTTTTAGGTTAGGATTATGTACATGTATATAGTATTATGTCTAGGCTGCTGCATTTTAGGAATGTGGTTGATTTAGGAAATATTCCACAGATCAGAACAAATGTAGTAGGAGCATGTGCTCTCAACAGACCCTTGAGACTTTGTAGACAGCATGCATGTTTTCATGCATTGATGCCACAATAAGTAACATCCGACAGGTTTGTGCCACCAGACTTTTTGTAGACTCTCAGCATTCATGTGCAGAGTGTGTTCATGAACAATGGTTTCCGGTAGATCTGCACATGAACATGTACCTGCATGTTTCTGTATGGACTTTGATAGAGCATATGCAGGCACACTACATTTAGATTCCATATTGTTTATTGTCACTTGGAGTTGCGGTTACTAGAATTACCTTTGAAGGTTTCTCTCGTGTTGCAAAATGTTGTCTGGGATTCTTTGTGCTTTTTATATACATGTACATGTAGCAGCTTATTTGCTGTGACACTGTATTTCAATTTAAAGGGAACCGTATGACATTGTGCTATGATAAAAAGTGCTTGTTTACCTCTCCCCACTTTATTAATTTTGCTTGGAATAGTTGCCTCACAAATTTTGTGAATAAAATTGGATTGAATTGACCCTAGTGGGACCATCACTAGGATAAAAAGTACATGTAGTCCTGAACAAATGAACCAAAGCATGTAAATTTATATCACAGTAAGTCAGAGATTCACATTTTTGTCCTCTGTACAAATGAAATGTCATTTCTTTAGTTCAATAAATTCATTGTCAGAATATACATTGGAGACCCTCCTTAGTCAAATATTAAGTACAGAATTGTGTAATGTTTGTATCAATATCCACAATTTAGTCTTCATATCAGATCCTTCTTTCATATTAATGATTTTCATACATCACTATAGATGCATAAACTATGCAATGCTTTGTTTGATGTCTACAAGCTTATTGATTTAACTCACATATCACATATCAAGGTAATTCATCAAAATACAATTGTAAGGCAAACTCAGATTCCATTTGTGCGACCTTTTCTCTGAAAACCTATGGAAATCTTCAGTCCCTGCATATAATGATGTTTACATTTGGAAGAGTTCTGGGAAACAAGCTGGATTAAATTTAAGTATAAAGTATTTTACGCAACCAAGATAGATTTTATATTTATATTCATTGTCTGGTACATCATGTACCTGGTAAACACTTTAGAGGGTAGCTTGGCTAAAGCCAGGGTTACAATAATAATTTGGAGGCGCCTTGAGCATCCCGTGGGAATGATAATACAAATGTAGCAATTATTATTATTTTAAAACAATTTCATGATAAAAGGAAATATTCATGATTAATGTACCTGTAACTGTACCAATCACCAAATCATAATGTGAGTACAGGAAGAATGAATAATATCCACCTGAACAACAAAAGTAATAGAAAATACCATTTCCCTTCCATTCTACAGGTTCATGGATTTTAAAGGAATATATTAATGGAAACAAAGAGTACATACATGTAAAACCCAGCACAAGAAAATTAAGTTGTATTTGGTTTCTGTCACTTCTGTGTGGCCTTGATGCCAGTGAATCCGGGTGTGTCGAGTGGTCTATTTACAAGTTACATGTACTCTATGTTTCTTGAGACTTGAGTGTGTATTAAACCTCCAATATCTAGCTTTATAGCTATAATATTTGAAGTTCATATATTGGATAATGGATAGTTAAAGCGAGATGGTACTCCTTAACATGCAGAGAAAATTTTCTTTGGTCGATAGTTTGGCATTTCGCAATTCATTTTGACATAGTGAATGACTCAGCCACATTGCTCAAGCACACAGATGTTTCCTGAAAATAGAACATAACAAGTCATGACTTGAAAGCAATGTTTAAAAGGGAAGTGCACCCGAAAATTAGCTGGTATTAATAGGGGCAGAGAAATGAGAGACAAAAATTAGTGATAGTTTAAGCACTATCCAATCAGAAGTAGGAAGGTTCTGAATTTGTTGAAGTTGTCATCAATGAAACACAAATTGGCAACACTGTGATGCAACCTGCAAGGTCCTCTCTAATCTGCTCTGGCTGTCCAGAAAATTTCATAAACTCGCAAGAACCCTCACAGAGTTGCCAATCTGTTGTTGATTGATTGCATCTTCAAAATCTTTTGATAAGGATTTAATTAGAATTGTGCATTGATTGTAACAGCAATTCTTTGAAAGGTACCATTACTATTACCATTGTCGTGAACTGAATGCTGAGCATTTCAGGTTTTAATCAGTTTGTCAAGGCTAACAACAAACCTAGACATACATGTACAGATCAATTCCAATTAAATTATAAATTTCCCATTTGTGATATTCATGTAGCCTACATGTACATGCACACAACACATCTGTTCGTTCGATTAAAAACATCCCCTTGTACATGATGCAAGTGCAGAGATGCCCTTCATATTCTACTTGTAAGAAATGCAAATCATATAATGTTGTCACATGCAATTGTCCATATTGAGTCCATATTATGCACTTTGGTACTGCACTAGGGACATACTGTACACGTTCTGAATGTAAAACAACCAAATTGTTCATGCCCTTAACACGTTTTTATCATTATTTAAATATGTGAATAATTGATTTGTCCTGATTTATGATCTTGAAAATGTGACATACTGTATTAAAGCTTGTTTCTAAAAGTATTTAACAAAGGCCCTAATTCATTGAGTCCAGCTATCATTCTTGAGTGATAAAGAACACAAAACCATCAAATTTACAAAGGGTATGAATACTTAAGCTGTTAGCTGTACATGTACATGTACAAATGTATGTGAGGTGGTGTGTTTTTTGTATCCAGTCTCAGCAATGCAACAATAGTGGGAATTCCCCACTTGATGTCCCTTTGTTTTCACACCAGAATATTTGGTACTGTTTACCAGGGTTCAAAATACAAATGGGTACGGGATTAATGACCCTGTGTAGTTCAGAAAAGATATCCTAGTTTTCATAAAAGAGCAGGACCCCATAGACAGTAATATTAATAGTGCATGGAAGTTATCTCTGCAAAGCCCCAAAGAGGGTGTATGGTTGATCTAAAGAGTGCTCTGGAAGAAAATGAGAATCATTAGAATTGCTATGTAGAAAATTAGAAATCATACCTTTTCAAGGAAATCCTCACTCCCCCAAAGCTCTTGTATAAACATGATTTGATTTAATGCAAGATTTTCTGGATCCCTGCATGATACATTTACACAGATACATGAATTTTATTTTTATTTTTCGCTTATTCTTTATTTAATTTCCCAGAAATAGATTCACACTGCAAAGTGTAAATTTTTAGTGCAAACCTGATATTATAACAGTATAGTGATTCATAATCAAATCACAAGATAATGAAAAATGGAAGAATTTATACTCATTTTGTTTTATCTATTCTGTCTTTATCAGAGCCTGTCCAACTGACATTAAATATTGCATACCGGTGAATAATGATAAAGGTATATCTTAACTGTTGATGAAATGTGATTGTTTTTGTTTTTTCATTTTTTCATCAAAGCATGTCCAATTGACATTAAGTATTGCATCATTAATGAGAAAAGTATGTTTTTAACTGTTGATGAAATTTGATTGTTTTTGTATTTTCTTTTCACCTCAGGAATTCTCCAGCCTACATGCTGCATACAATACAAGAGGTAATTGTTTATGACTCATGTTTGTACATTACATGTATGCTTTTGTACCCCGTATGTGGGTGAATATGCATGAATGTAGATAAACAACGCTCACATGCACAGTGGTCTGTACATGTACATGTATGTACAGTGTACATTAGCTGGGTAGAGACCAAGTACAAGTCTTGCTTGATGTGAAGTGTATTTACATTGTATAGCCATGTTAAAGATGTGTGTTGCTTGATGTGGGATTAATGCCAAATGCCTAGAATATAGTGTTTAAAATAATAGTTGCCAGTCTATTATGAACTGGTTTAAATTGAAGGTGAATTGTCAAGACAATATTTCTAATAGCTGATTAATCTATTTCATTAAAAAAAAGAGAGTTTGTATGTAAATATCTCAATTAATGTTAGGTTCGCCTTGTAGGCTGTAGTTCCTGAATTTATTGGGATGACCTACATGTACACAAATGTACATACATGTAGGTTGTAGTGGAATTTGAAATGTTTACTTTTGATTGTTGTAAACAGCAGTGAGCTACAAATGTACATATATAATTGAGGGCAGAGTGGGAAAGGAAGGAGGCAGTTGGGTCTGGAACCCCCTTTTTTGTCCCCTTTTAGAGATTTCTGGGTATGAGTCTGGACAAAAGTTATTTGATGACCTGATATTAAAAGTAGGCCTGCGTCTATCGTCTCTCTAAACAGAACTTACATTTATGGGGGGGGGGGGGGGCC
>BEXV01000019.1:20023-37763 GCA_003118195.1 Hemicentrotus pulcherrimus | reverse complement strand
GTATTTTAGACTTTTCATAAATTCCACAGCAAGAACAGGAAATCTCCCATGATAATAGAAAATATGAATGATTTGAATCAACATTTTATGCCTTTTGAAATAACTTTTACAAAATATTTTCAGAGGTGCTACGGCTTTCCATAATTTTTAAGTCCAACTTAGAGTTAAGTTCAACTTAGGATCTTTGTGAAACACCCCCCAGGACATTCAAGGAGGAGAACTTGGGTATATTAATACCTTGATGTCTTTGCATTTGCTGACTTCACTTCATCACTGATGACTTGCAACAAATGGGTAAAAAAAAACCCATCTCACTCCCATTCCACCTGTTCAAGGGATTGGGTATCTTTGTATCAGATACTGAAACAAAATCCTGGATTTAGCTTGTGCTGCAATGATAATTATAAACCCTAAGGTCGGTCAGGAACCCCGTGACTTTTACAAGCCAATCGGCATTATCAAGATTGGAAATCAAAATTTTGAAATTTGTTTTCCTAACAGTTTTTGTCTCGCCTGCGTAGCAAAAAGCGAGACATAGGCGCTGCTTTTCCGATGACGGCGGCGACGGCGTTAACATCAAACACTTAACCTGAGGTTAAGTTTTTGAAATTTTGGTATTATTTTGAAAGTATAGGTTCTTAGTCAATGAAACTTTGACTATATGGTAATCAAGAATCCTCAATCATTTGAGTAGAATTTCAGATCACAAAGTCAAGGTCAAAGGTCATTTCAGGTCAACAGACTTGGACTATGTTGTAGCATCATCATCAAAACCTTAACCTAAGGTTAAGTTTTTGAATTTTTTATATAATTTTGAAAGTATAAGTTCTTAGTCAATGAAACTTGGACTATAGGGTAATCAAGTCTCCCCAATCATGTGAGTAGAATTTTAGGTCACTAAGTTAATGTCAAAGGTCATTTAAGGTCAAAAAACTTAGACTTTGTTGTGGCATCAACATCAAGATTTTCAAAATGCTTCTTCTTTTTTATTTTTCAACCGATTTTGATTCTGATTGTTTCATATGATAGGGCTAGTAGGGGGATTTAAAACTTCTACACAGTTTTGTGAAATTCATTATCTATGCTAATTTATGCAAGTTTATTCGAAATCACAAAAAATGCTTCTTCTCCTTCATTTCTCAATCGATTTTGATTTGGTTTGCTTTATCTGGTAGAGCTAACTTTGGTACACTAAACTTGTACACTAAATTTTGAAATTGTTCTCCATTAATTATGGTAATTTATGCAAATTTATTCCAAAAATAACAAAAAATTGCTTCTTCTCCCTCATTTCTTGACCAATTTTGATTTTATTTGCCTTATCTGGTAGAGCTAAATTTGGAACACTAAACTTCTACACAGAATTTTGAGATTTTGCTCCATTGATTAATTATAGTAATTTATGCAAAAATATTCCAAAAATAACAAAAATTGCTTCTCCCTCACTTCTTGACCAATGTGATTTGGTTTGCCTCATCTAGAGAGCTAAATTTGGAACACTAATAAAACTTCTTCACAGAATTTTGAGATTTTACTCCATTGAGTTTTTATGGTACTTTATGCAAATGAAATGAAATTATGTCCCTTCAAGGGCATTAAATTTTTATTTTTTGACCAGTTCAAGAGTGTACCGCATAAAATTTACGATAATTGTTGTGTGAGATGCGGATGAGTGCTATGTCATTGACGTTCTGGTTTATCATATTGAATTGCGTTATGCAGGCGAGACCGCCGAGAGCGTTTCCCTTGTTATAACACTACAGTCTATAAGGGAGAGTATGGTACAGGCGGTAACTCAAAGATTTTTGCTTTTTTGAGGCACTTTGTGATCTTTTTGAAGCGCAATTTCTTTTGGGCTTCAACATTACACCATATCACAGACACTGATAAAACGTAGGGCCATGCATTACAGATTAAACATTGTTAAAGAATGCCTTTCACCTTCCTCCTGCACCTCCCTCCAGCCTTTCTTTCGGAGCACCATCGATGATCTTCAGAAGCTGAGCTATTCCTTCCTCGATGAGAAGAGATGGATGGAAGCCGGCGACTACCTCACCCAGGCCCTGATCCTCTTCGATTACATCAAGAAGGCCGGATACCAGAAGAAGGATGACAGCCAGAGGGAGGAGAACACCCTCCTCCTTCGTGCAGCCTGTGGGCTCAAGCTGGTGGGTCGATCAATTCATTACTTTATATGCTGTTATTTTTCGCGTGATTAACTTTTTGCGCTGAGGAACCCCCAAAACATATTCGCAGGTTTCTTAAATTTGCGTTGCACACAATTCAGCCCTTTCAAAACACCTATAAGAAGTCATGCTTTTATTTTCGTGAGTTCCAAAATTTGTGCTTGCCGATCTTAGTGCAAAGTCCGTGAAAATTAATGTACTGCAAAGATTTCTTCTTTTACAGTATCTTCAACGTAATGGAGAAAGTAGGAATTTATATCTTTCACGCAGTCCCATGAGTACAGTTGTGTGTATTTGCGAAAAGTCAATTATCATATACATGTATATCAGAAAAATATCGAAATATTTGTGAAAGGTCATGATGACAAATGAATGTGAATACAAATTGGTACTAACTTTGCTACTTTATTTAATACAAGGCTCCTGCTTTTGCAATGTTCATCTTAAGAAATCTCCTGGGCAAACTGTAACACTACATTCTAGCAAATTTGAAAACACTGTGCATTGTTGTTGTTGTGTCTAATATATTCCAATTATAACCTCTGCCAACAATGTGTGATAAAGTGAAACCTGAATATAAAGACCGCTCTTGGAAGGGAAACAAGATATTAAAGTGGTCTTAAATATTACAGATTTCTGAAATATGCAGGTTCCAATGAGAAATGGTTCTCAAGGTACAGTATACACAAGATAATATGGTCTTTCTAATTAGGTGGTCACTAAAACAGGTTTGACTGTATCACTATCAGAATCAATGTCTAGCATTTGCCTACATGGCTCATCTACATGTATTTGATATTTTTTTAGCATTAATATAAAACCCTTACATGTACATGTACATTGTACATACTGTATATCATGTGGCTGAAACAGAGGGTATTATTATCAAACATCTGCTTTTCTCAGTATGAAGCTAAAGGTCAACAAACTTGATTGGTATTTCAGTAGTGGGAATTTCCCAGTGTCACTAGTTCATATCCTTGTATTGTACTCCAAGAAGGGCCTTTCATATTTATACAGTATGATTACCAATGTATTCGTCCCACTTCAAACCAAGGTAAAAGAACTAGGAGTATATGAAGAATTATATTAAGTATCAACATAACAATATATTTTAATTACAGTAATACCTGTTTTCATGAGCACATTTTGGACACGCCTTTTGTCTATAAAGACCATTAATTTTGTTTTGGTTTCTCTCAATCAACATTGCAATTCTAACAGCGTGTAAAGTATCAAATGAACCTGTTAGTGAAGACCCTATGTTGAAAAAATTATTTTCTTGTCTCCCTTGACCAGCCTTTACATACAGTTTTTACCATGTTATGTTTTTATGATTTAGTTCAATACCTCCTTTATTCTTTTAATCATAGGGGGTATTATTACAAGTTTATCTGAGGCATTTATAGCATCAAAGAACAGTTGAGATGAGAGTTATGAGATTCAAGAAAATTGTATATATTCATTTTGATCAGATTTTTTTCTCACATTTCTTTTTATTCATCCAGGGTGCATTTGACGTATCTTACAAGGATGCTTCAAGAGGTAACTTCCTCATATTCTTCAGCATTTTTAATGAGGCATGATAATAATAGGTTCATTTATATGGCGCAGATTCTATATAAATATATGCTACTGCGCTAAATACAAAGTATCATATTATTAACTCGGCTGCAGCTGCGGAGCTGTAATATGGCGCTCAAGCATTCAAGGAATTTCTTCCCACAGTGTATCCGTTTAATCTCCTGGGTGGAGAGTTGCAAATGTAGATTAATGTCTTGCCAAAGGACATCAGTGCCACGGCAGGAGTCGGAACCTGTAATCATATCATCCACAGTCCAGGGACCTATCCACTAGACCATGACACCTCACAACTGTGTTTTTGATATGAAAAGGATTTCCCAGAAGTATTTTGAAGTCTAAATATTGATTTAGAAGGAAAAAAGATAATTTCTTTACCATGATACTTGTTGATATAGCATTGCTAATTACAGGCTGATCGATATGTGGTTTGAAAAGAGAATGTAGTTTGTCTCTGAAATGTTTGCATTTGGTAAAAATGTGTTCTTGTATCCCTTGAAAATAGCTAAATAGCTAAAGTCCTCTTTAGCTCCAAAAAATATCAGTTGAACTGCATGTTTTCCAATAATTAGAGCAACATATTAGTGTTGTATATTGAAACTTCATTTGTCACATTTGTCACAAAGTATGTTGTTTCTATCAATTTTATATCGTGCAGTTTTGGAGAGTAGTATAGACAATCGGCATGCCCAGGAAATCAAAACCTTAGCAGAGGGAGAGATGACGCTCAATGAAAACCGGCGCTCTGGCATGTCCTTTTCTCTGCGTGGAAGGATGGAGAAAGTTCGACGAGAGATTGAAAGACTATCAACAAAACCTGTAAGTTGACAGATTACAAATTAATATTTATTTAGGAATGATTCAAATTAAATTTAAAAACAAGTTTGGCCAGTAGGGATTAGACCACACAGCGAGGTCACTGACAGGTGGCTATCTCATCAACTCAGCTCTCAAATAACATAAGAAATGAGGATCATGGGGGACCAACAGGCACCTATTGGGGAAGTTTTCTATATAGAGGGAGCAAGTAGCTACATTGTACAAGTATTACAGAGGGGCTTTAAGTTTTTGAATGTCGATTAAAATATGTTTAATCCAGAACCTTCAACTTTTCTCTTCAGTTCCAGTGGGATAAGAGCCACATTGACCGATTGAGTGGCCAACTGGAGACCATCCTAGGACCGAAGCCAGATGCCAAGCCCCCTACCATGTCCTGGGCAGGGGCAGTGGGGAGCCAGCCCAGGGCTGCTACCCCAGATGCGCTTCGGGGGCCAAAGGCTGTGGACAAGGGCTGGTTGCCCAAGCACGGACTACCCAAACAGCAGCAGCCACAGAAACCACCGGTGAGTTCATATATAGGTTTTTATCATGCTGTAATCTTGGCTGATGACATGATGTGACTTGACGGTCCCTAATGATTTGGGAAGTATTCTTGTGAGTAAGATGTTACTTTTAAGATTATGATGACTAGACCCAATGCTCAAGTTACTGTTTTATTGTAGGGGGGCCATTTGTGGTGTTGTTGAATGATCAATAGATACATTAAAAGCATCCATTGACAGGCTTTTATTTTTCAATTTATAGGCCTGAAAAAAGCGAATAGAGTGTATTGAGCTAAAATTGAAATTGCATTTATTCCTGCTACTTTATCTTCAGGTTATCTTAGCAGCTATTTCTCTTAAATTCCTAATCACGCCTGCTTAAGAATCAAAATAGTCCTACAGGTATATAACCTCTCATGTGACCCACTACGAAGGGTTGATGAATCGGAGTAGTTGAAATACAAGCAGTAAATTGTAAGTTAGTTTCGGTTAAAGCTACTAGAAGCACTACCCCTAAATCCCCTCTAGAGCCATCCCAGGTCAGCTGTTACATTATTGTCCTGTAACTCGCTGCGCTGTTGGTTCTCACAGCAAGTCCTATGTCTGCAACCCTGTATAAATATCAGAAATGAATAAATAAATGTATAAAGTTGACATTGAAATGGTGCTATGCAATAAACAGTATGCTATGGCAGAAAATTCATCAGTTCAGTATTGCTTTAAGAAGTACATAAAGTTACATGTACAGGCTTATTGTCCTCCTTCAGAAAGGAAAGAAGAAGGGGCGATCTAGGAGACAGAATAGACCGAGGAGGGACGTGGAGGTCACCTATTCTGAGCAGGATGATGATGATGATGATGATGACGATGATGAAACCGACTCAGAGATCAACACCAGTGCCTCTACAAGTTCATCCCCGGAAAGTACTCCTGATAGAGGTACATGTTTGTAGTATGCTTATTTCTAAGGAATCTCTTTAGCTCTTGGCAAGACTTTAGCGTCCATTTGCCACTCTCCACCAAGGTTTTAAAAAGGAACTCTGTGTATGCTGTGCGTGCAGATATTGTCAGCCAACTTTAGCTTGAGTAGGGGTAGCATTGGAGTGCCTTGAGCACCTTGCTTGTTGGATACGAACGATATAAAACATACATTATTATGATTTATTGTTACTATTAGTGAATATAAAAACCCGTTTCTTTTTAATTGTGGCTTTTAATCATTCCAGCACCAAAATCACAAATTTGCACCTCAGAGTAAGTGCCAATTATTAAATAATGATTTTATTGTATTCTTTTGAGTTCCTCTCTTGTCAATAACCTCTGTTGTTATAATGCCAGAAACTAATCTTAAATTGAATATAAACTTAATGGCTATTGTTTAAGTGTAATTAAATAATCAAGACAACTGAATGCAGTTGTCTGAAGAAAAAAAAGCTCACATTAAACTTAATTGTTATACATGTTTTCCTGTTACAGAAATTTGATTTCGATATTGCTCCTGAAAATTTTTTGTTTTGTTTTGTTTTATTTCCAGGAGCAGACATTGCTGGACTAGACGACTTTGGAGTTTCTCCACCTGGATCCAAGTCTAATGTAAGTCGTCCCCCCNCCCCCATTTCTGTGCTTCTGGTATTCTGATAAACATGTATCAGCACTGAAAGTTATATTGTGATAACGCCTCAGTTCTCAGGCTTTGTAATGCAGCTTCAAATTTGTAATCAATGCTCTTTCCTCCTCGGGTTCCATGTGTGATATACACATTTAAAAAACATGACGTATGACAATGTAAGTTGCAGATTGTTTAGTTTCTAGCAGAAAGTCACAATGATTTTGAAAGTAGATAGCAAATGATGGGAAGTTGTTTTAGATGAATGTTGATAAATGTGCCATTAACAGGTAGTGAAAAATGTAAACCATTGACTTAAAACTATTATTTGAAGTAGTTTGTAACCTCATAGTGAAAAGTAACAACTATTTTAGGTGAAAACAAGATTTCTAGGATGACTATCAGGTTGCAAATGTTACACTTCTAACACTACCACTGTCGTATGATAAAGCATAAGAATGGAAATCTACTTTAATCACGCCCAAATTGGGTCATATATTCATTGCATCATGACCCATCTGTTGTGCAAAACAGGATTAGTAGCATAATAATTATGCTCCAATACAGGGACCACTTCATTAGAACTAAAATATGATTTACAAATTTTAGATACTTTGTTAGAATAAAGATTACGATTCACTGCTTGCTTTTGTTCCTCATTTCTTTTTCCTAAATCTTTTTAGAAATCCAAGAAGGCACATGAAGGCCTATCTGACCTGGATGTCGACTTGGGGTACAGGACACCCAATTGTAAGCTTCAAGTGAACTCAAAATTGTAAAGCCAGTCTATAACAGGCATTATTTCGTTCATTCGCAACATATGAACGCCTTTATTGTGTTGGTTCGTGCATGTGTGTGTAGGGTTGTGACACTATTTCATACATACAAATGAATGTAAAACAGAAATTTGTGCATACAGATTTGGGAGAGTAGTAATTCTTTTTACAGGCAGGTGAAGAAAGTGTTTACAGTTTTAATGAGCACCTACATGTAGCAGAACCTTTTGTGAGATTTTTGTTAAAATATTGTAGTTTTAAATGGGAAAACATTCAAAATTCTAAGGAGTTTAGCATCCTCATACCCCAAAGACAACCATGTAGCCGTCAGCTGTGAATTAGCCATTTCCATGATTTAAATATGTGTTGAAATATATCTTGCTGTATTTTTAAGCACGAAAGGATTATAAAAGCAAAGAGAGACAAAGAAGTAAACAAAAAAAAAATACTGTATTTGCCGGTGTAAAGGCGGCAGTATTTTTAGAAGAGAAAATATAAAAAAGTCGGGGTGCGGCCTTTGCGGCGAACGAGTAAAAAAAAAAAGAAAAAGTAAGCCAAAACCAGCATGAATTTGCACATATGGGACTACGAACAGTACAATAACTATACCACTATGGTACGGGACATTTCCACACATCTTACTGACCATTTTATCTTGCATTGTTGACATGAAGACGAAAAATAAACTTCCAAAAACAACATCTGCCGATAGATCTTGATCTAAGTTTGTGTCAATGCATTGCAAAAGTAAACGAAAGGCCCGTTTAACGGAGCTACCGTGAAGCATCCAGCACGCGAAGTCACCATTTTCAATCCATTTCAATGTATACATCAGAGAAAACTGCAGGGTATGGCATTAGAGTCGGGATAGCCGAGCGGTCTAAGCCGCTGGTTTTGAGTCCTAATCCACATGTGTCCGCAAGAGATCAAATCCTGCCTTTGACAATTTTTTTTTAAATGTCAAAATCAGGGATGCGGCCTTATCGCCGGCAAATACGGTATGTCAGAAATTAATGACATGATACAATACACAAAAAAAAGCATAAACGCCGCAGTATTTTCGGGAGAGAAAAAATCAAAAAGTCGGGGTGCGGCGTATATACGGCGACAGTTTAAAAAAAAAAAAAATTCAAGTCAAAACCAGCACAAATTTGAACATATGGGACTACGAATGGTACGATAACTATAACACTATGGAACAGGACATTTCCACACATCTTACCGACAATTTTACCTTGCATTGTTGACATGAAGACGCAAATAATCTTCGAAAAACAACATCAAAGTTTGTGCCAATGCATTGCAAAAGTAAAAGAAGTGTCCGTTTAACGCATCCAGCACGCAAAGTCGCCATTTTCAATCCATTTCAATGTATACATCACAAAAAACCGCAGGCTTAGGCATCGGTACAGGATGGCACGCGGTCTAAGGCGCTGGTTTCGGTTCCCAATCTACCTGGATGCGGCCTATACGAGGGTGCGGCGCTATCGCCGGCAAATACGGTATATGTTTTTGAGAATTCCAAACAAAGAGACTGATCTTCACACCTTGTAGTGTGAATGAAATATCACTGAAAATACAAAACTCAGTTTTTAATTTCTCTGCAACATAATATATCAATTAATGAGCATTAAAAGAAATAGCTTCTTCATTTCTTTTATTTCAATTATTAATTTCCACATTCAAAGATAAACACAAGAAAGTACAATATCATGTCAAAATTACAGAGAAACAAACAGTATACATAAAAAACATTCAACAATTAAACAATAAAAGAACATATGAAAAGCAAAAGGTAAGAACTACCTGTACACTTGGATATTTGAATGTGGGGGGGGGGGGGGGGGGACTCCAAAACCCAAATAAAGGCTTATTTGGGGCAATCCCTGTGTAAAGTACATTGTATTATTAGGAAAATCATGGAGGAGAGAGAGAAAGGTACATAACAATAGGAAAAAAAGTTTATATGCATGACCTGGGTTTTTAAGTGCTATTACAGCAATTCATATTTGTTTTTGAAATTTAACATTGTAGGACACAACTTCAAATCATTTGGGACAGTATTCCAGCATTTTGTTCCAATAAATGCTATAGTGCTTCTTGAAAAATTATATTTAAACAGTGGTAAGCGTATATTCACCTGTGTTCTTGTATTATACTCATGAAATGTTCAATTCAGATTAAAAGTATGATTAAATATGGACAGAAGTGAGCCTTTAAAATATGAATACATAAATATAGCAACTTGCAATTGATTCAATTGATAAGTAGTTAAAATTTTCATTTGACTAAAAAAGTAGCGCTATGGCTACAGGAGGGGCTATTGCACGTAATTCTCAATGCAGGTTTTTGAAGTTTATACAATTTATTGCTTGTTATTGCACAATTTGCCCATACTTTGTTGCAATACTAATATAAGAGTATTATACAACATAAGTGGAACAATATCTTTTACACGATTCATTACACCAATGGCTCTCAATATTTTACATGATATATCATTTCCTTCAGTTGTCACACCTAGAATTGTTTTCTAGTCAACCTTATTTATTTTATCATCACAAATTTTTAACTGCAGCAAAGAATCATCCAGGAAAAAGTTGTTAGGTTTAAATATCAAATAACAGGTTTTTACATATCAATTTTCAAACAGTTAGAGTTTAACCATATTTTAGTTCAGTGTTTATGACTCGTACGGTTGACAACTACTCGAGTACGATTTCTCGTACCCGAATATTAGCCCGCAAAAAAAAAAAATCCCGGTCACCTGGCACTGTCCAGGCCGACGCTTACCCGTGCCTGGGAGAGCGGCGGCCGCTAGCATGGTACTGTCGGTAAAAAAGATTACCAATTCAAGCACTGTCAAACTCACCACTCAGAAACTGGGACCAAATGTCCGGATTTTTGTTTGGACTCGGAGGAAATGGATTATTCTGCCATCTTTGGTTTTAAAAAGAGCATTGTTTACTGTTATTATTGTTAAATCGGCGCCTTCAAATGCAACTCGAAGTAAAATTGCGTGAGTTTTCGCAGACGGACCTGGGATATACTGCTCTCGTGGTATGGTGGTGGCCAACAAAAAATCAAAAAACTCCAACCCCCCTCCCCCCCCAAAAAAAAAAAAAAATTATAAAAAAACATGGCTTCCGAATATTTGAGTATTCGCTTGTAAGCCTGGGAGTGTACTCGGGTACCTCATTACACTGTTTTGCACAGCCTTACCAGAAAGTGTGTATTGTTTATCCGATGTACACTTTTCAAGACACATGAATTAACAATTATAAACTTTGGAACCATTTTTAAAACATTTCCTTTTTTTTCCATAGTGTTCTAATTTATGTCACAAATAATAGTCTATTGTTTATACAATCAAAGGCTTTCAAAAGATCTAAAAATGTTCTGATTGAACATTTATTTTGTTCAAATGCATTGGCAAGATTGTGGGTAATTTCTAAAAGTGCTGTACTTTCTGAAAAACTCTGTCCAAAATCAAATTCTCCCTCATACAAAATGTTATTTTTCGAAATGTAATTCATGAGTTTATTGTACATAATTAGTTTAACTTCTTTTTGAATACAGATAACAAAGACAATGAATCAAATTAATATATAATTTGATACATTGTCTGAAGCACCCTTCTTGAACACTGGAACTACCTTTACCAATATCAGTTTGTTAGGAAATTAAAAATAAAAAACATACACAGTGGTTGTGAAATAAAGTAGATAGTCTTTTTGTTCACCTCAACACTTATGTCACCAAACCATTTAAAGCATAATCCACTTTTATGAATACAATTCATTTTGTTTACTCTTCACAGACAAACGCAAACCTCCACAGGGAGTAGCCAAACATCCCCAGACCAGTGTGCAGCGGTCAACTATGAACGCTCAGCGACCAGCGACGAATGGTCAGCAGCCATTCCCCGTCAGTGGAGCCATCCCCAAGGCATCCTCTCAGGTGCCAAAATCCCAAGGCCAAGCTGTCGTTGCTACTTGCCCCCCACCACCAAAGATATCCCAAGAGACACACCGATGGTTGGGAGGTTATGAGTTTAGACTCGCTTGCGAAGCATGCTTTACTCAAGTGCCACATCAGTATGGGCTCTACTCCTTTAGGTATGATCTAATTCTACATCCTATATTTCATGAATTAATGATTTCAGGTAGGGTATATAAATAACAGTGTTCATTTATTTGCTGCAACTTGTAAGAGAAAATATGCCTGTATCTAAAGCAAGTTCATTTTGCGAAAGTTAAAGTATTGAAAGGGATATAGTTGAGTTCTGTTTTCAGACTGCAAATGCCTTCAAAGTGCACGGTTACTGCTTTTATTCTTATCCATGATATTTCTAGTGCCCTTTTAGAATGTAAAATTCCCAGATAGGTTATTTTTAGACCTCAAAATGTTTGAAAATTAGCCACTACGATCATACCAATTCAGCTCCACTTTCAAAAAAATATGTTGACTGTTAATTCATTAAATTAATTGATTGATAATAACAATACATGGGCCGGCTAGTTGTGCTTAATATTACCAACACAAAAAACCCCACAAAGCCAACATCGGCATTGGCTGAAATACAACGTCAACGGCGCTTTCAAATTATTGAATATTTGTGGTGGTACACAAATATTAGAAATTGTTATATTTATGGATATTTCAGCTGTCTCGGAGCCGATTTTGATCAAACAAAGATGATTTTGTCATTTAAATTGTATGTTCTTTCAAATTTGAAACTCAGTTTTTTATTATCTCACAAAAAAAATTATTTTGTTCAGCGCCCTCTGCAACAGAACTCAGCTATCCCTTTAATATAGAGGGTATCTGATCATTGTATTAAGTTAATAATTATATTAATTTACTTTTGCCAACTCTCCACCTGGGTGAAGTAAATGGGTACCTGGTAGGAAGAAATTCCTTGAATGTTTTAGCGCCTTATTACGGTGGCTCAGCTACTATGTATTAACTAGACCACATCTCCGCTACACCTTTTGTTTCATTTGTAGGCTGAACAGAAATCCCAATCACAAGCCTGCCTGTAGGGGTGGCATGCTGGTGTGCCGTCTACATGTCCCTCCCAAAGACGGTTTGAAGGACGTCTACGGTCGTATCCGTCCTCGCGTAAAGCAAGACTTCAAGGGGAAATACGCCCTCTGCCAACAGTTTGCTTCCGGAATACCATGCAAGGTATTGAGACATGATTTCCCTGATTTTACATTTCCAAAGAACTTCATCATCAGTTTTTCTTTTCCATGTTGATAGGCAACATACTTTAATTTCCTCAGAACTGGATAATCATCAGTAGTGTTTCTTTAATTGCCAAATCTATTTGGATGCTATTTCAGGTATTAGTTCAATCCAACTTCAAAATCTTCAGTTGCAAGTTGGTGGTGATCAAATCATGATCTGTTGAGCTGTTCTCTAAGGGTGTAGTCACACCTTGGTGTATTAGTTGCTCTTGTTCAAACTCAGGATGTATCTTTGAATTCTATTTAAACAGGTTTATTGGATATAACTTGGCTACAGGAATAATGCCATAGACTTGATTTTATATTATATTTGGCCGGAAAATGTGCTGTGCATTCTATAGTCTCTAGGGATAATCCTGCTTCACAATTTTGAATTTGATGGTTCTATTTGATTTCAGATAAGTACAGCAAGCTGCTGGTTTCCTCACAGCAACGAAGAGATGGAAGTATGGGAGGCAGACAGGAATGGCCTCTTCAACGGTAAGGAGATCGTCACCTGGTTGCGTTATCAAGAGTTCAAGCTCAATCAAGAGATCAATGAGAAGAAGAGACAGCAAGCCGTCGCCCAGGGCAGGGTTACCAACCAGAACCCACCTGCCAAAGCTCCAGGAGCATATCCAAACAGGGCCCCTAGCCCTGCGGGAGGGGCACCACCAGGGGCTTATCCTGGTAATCCTAGTATTCAACCTCCTGGGACTTTTCCATACAATCAGAAAGGTGCGCCGGCCCCAGGGGCTTTCCCTAATGCTAGGTTGCAGGTTAATCAGAACGGGTTCCCACAGCCACCTGCTGTGATCCGTACAGCGCCCCCAATGTCACCTTCTCCTGTCCCACAGCAGTATCAAGAACCTCTGCAGCCAGCACCAAATAGGGTCATCGATCCGCAGACGAGGGGAAAACTCACCAACCTCATCAAGAACCTTGGGGGTCAGTTCCTGTACCTCTGTAGGTTCTGCTTCGATGATGCCCCCCAGGTCCTGAGCGTCCAGAATAGCTCAAACCCGGACATATGCACGGGGGAAAAGAGCCACAAGTGGAACGGCCCCAACCGATGCCTCGTGCACCGGCTGTGCCAAGGGGGCCGGGATCGCTACTGGAAGATACGGAAGCGACCCAATGGAATTCCACCCAAGGCATTCCTCTGCTGGCACCGCGACAAGTCTTATGGGTGCCCTACTGGACCTAAGTGCAGCTTTGCCCATAATGAGGTAGTCAGATACTATACTTTCTATACTATATCTTTTCTCTCTTGAAATTTTCTTTTAAGAACAGTACTGACTCCCTAATGATGCAAGAGAAACTGAACCTGAATCCATGCAGAATTTTTTTAAAGAATCTAATACTGATATTGCCTTGTTTGAAGATTTTGGGAACGGGTTGTTGATTATTAGAAATTAGGAATTTGGGGATACTAGCAATAGAGTTTCTCATACCATCAACATCATCCTAACCCTTCAAGGATTACATGAGCAGTTGTAAATAAACCCAAGTTTTAAACAGTTTGTGAACTATAAGGGGCCATGAAAAAATGTCCTCTGCGTTAAGTAGCGATTGCTTCTACTTTAAAAGTGTAATAACAAAATTATGGTACATGTATGTTGTTGCTGGTTTTCAGTAAGGGAGCAAATCGATTTTGACATTTGTCCTTTTTAAACGGTAGATTGTTGCATATTGACCTTGAACAGGGTTTTATTCATCTATAGTAAAATACAATTTTTTGTTTATTATCTTGCAGATTGAGACATGCCTTTGGTTGTATGAGGCTTACCAGCCACTGGATCGTGAGATGCTTGTGCGTCTCAGCCATGAATTGATCTATGGTGCTTCGATTCCAGTTGCCCCATCCCCAATCAAGCCTGCTTCAGCTGCTGCTCCATTACAGAAA
The DNA here is from genome assembly GCA_003118195.1 of Hemicentrotus pulcherrimus. Classification (NCBI taxonomy): domain Eukaryota; kingdom Metazoa; phylum Echinodermata; class Echinoidea; order Camarodonta; family Strongylocentrotidae; genus Hemicentrotus; species Hemicentrotus pulcherrimus. The sequence goes on along the minus strand of BEXV01000019.1, from coordinate 23,155 downwards.
CCGATGGCTCCACCCCAGCAACCTCATGGACCAGTCTTTCAGTATACAATCAAGGTTTGTTTTCAAAATTATGTTTGCGCCGATGCACTCAAGGCTTTATTATCCTCTTGCCTACGAAGTCGAAGGGGATATAGTAACGATGCCACCCGTCCATCCAAAGACAACTGAAGAATTAACTCAACTGAGATTGTCCTGTACCATGCTCCTGTATTCATTTGTAACCTGATCGGTAGCGGGGACGGGGACATTGATGACTTGTGCAGAGCGTTTTTTATAATAGAGACCCAGATAATTTGTCAAAAACTGGAAAGTCAAGCACAAAGTACAGTTGAAATATAACGAACGCTATTATGGCCAAGAACATTCATGAAAATCAACAAGAGAAAGAAAATTCAGGTTCATGCATGTGCAGATTGATTTTTTTTTACCGCTGTCTTTCACTTCCGCCGCAAACCGAAAGCACACAAATGTGCAGAAAGAATACAAAGCAGGGTAGGATGACCTGGCCCAAGGTTGCAGATTTTTTGCAAAAGTCAACTTTCAATGGAAACCCACTCAAATGAGTGGCTGGCTGACTTCTACCGCCGTTGTTTTTACTGAAAGGGATTTATGTACCTCCAGTACTTCTACCACTCTTATGATAACATGTCCACTATTGCAACTATGACATATTGTGCTTCTACTCCTACATAGGTTGTATGTGGTCTCTGTTACACCAAGACCAAGCAGCTGGTTGAACAGAACCCTCGCAAGCGCAACCAATGCTCTGGTCCCACCGGTCATCAGTGGGGCAAGGACCCAATCTACTTCTTGGACTCCTCCAGCCACGGCCGATGGGTACGGGTCTACCCCCGCCACCCCCGTCTGCGGCCTGAGGTGGAGCCTGTTCTCTGCAGGAGGGCGGAAAGGTGCCAGTTCAGGGAGATCCACAGCAACCAGTGTATGTTCCCTCACTCTGCCGAAGAGCGCCTCCTGTGGATATATCAGGTCAAGGCCAAAGGTAATGGTTCGAAGAGGTCGAGGGTCATGTAGATTGAAATTATAGCAGGGTCATGAAATCTGGTAGCTACATTCTTTTCTCTCTCCTGTGACCGAGGGGTTTTAAGATGTAAGGGAGAACAATAGTGTCCAGGTCTATGATGCATGCTCTAGCAACCTTTTCTGTAGTCATTTTTTAAAAATTCTAACTGACTTCCTTACTTCAACCTTTGACCACACACCATACCTAACTTACAGTATCTTTAATCCTAAACCGAACCTTAAACTCGATTGCAACCAAAGTGTAACCTAGTACCTACCTAAATCAATATCTTTGATGAAATAAAGCCAACGGCAATTGCCGCCGTTGTCCATTAAACATTATTTTTGAAGAATATTTTATGAAATTGTACACTGTACATTACATTTTAGGTTGATTATACTTTCGTGCTGAATATTTTTGTCCAGTATTGTCCTGTATCTACTTATATTACAAAGTATGCTGATCTTTTGTATGGTATCATATCTAGACCTTAGCTTTACAGGATGAAAGACCCTATGGAGTGTGAGAAATCGCCATGGCATTTTAATGAATACTGGGTTTTGTCGGTATTGGCCATTTCTTTGAAATTATTATTCTTTTCCCCTACTCTACAGCCAGGACCATCGAAGAAGTGGTTGCCATTCAGAAGCAGGATTCTGAAGGTACCAACAGCACCCCTAATGCCGGAGGAGACGCCAGAGCCGCATCATCAGCTGCGGGCCCAGCCAGGCCATCAAACGTCCCTCAGCAGATGATGACTAGCCACTACCTGTGTTCCTACTGCGACAAGCCTTTCCGTACCAAGCAGAATTATGATGAACACACCAACTCCATGGAACATAAGATGAGAATCAAGTCTGATACAGAGCGCTCCTGGAAGTACAGAAGCCCTCCACTGAATGTCACAAATGGACAGTACAAGCTTTGTCAGAGGTATAAAATAAGAAAAACCTAAAATGATACTAATTATTTATATCATGCACCTATTCCTTCCAGCCAATGATCAATGCACCTAGAAACTACTACCATTACCCTTGCTTCAACCAAGTTGTCCTAAAGGTGTTGAAAAGATCCAAGCAATTAATTACTTCCTACCAGGTACCTAATTGTTACACCCGAGCTGAGAGTGTCAGCCATAGATTAATATCTTGTCAAGACTGGGACTCAAAATACAAACCGTTTGGTCTACAGTCTTTGGGATAAATGAGACCATGATGCCTATACAATGCAGCTGTGTGTGGGAAAGGACCATTGATTACTTGTACACTATTGAAGTTGAAAATCTCCACAATATTCTTGGAAAAGTGCCATAGAGTAGGAATTTATTTTGAAGTTCAATAACAAATAAGAGATCAAAAGTATGAAATTTTTTTCATGGGCCATTTTTTCTTCATTGTAGTCATGAAAATGTAAAGAAAATGTGGGCAATGGTTGTTTACTGCTGCAGCTCATTAGCTGAAGTTAGGCATTACAATTCCTATTTTTTTTTCTTTTTTACCTACTTATTCAAAAGTTCTGATTGATATCTGACTGAGGAGTTACCTAGATATTTTTATGTAGTACATATCCAAAATGATGGGCTGTGATAATTTATTATGATTTTGATTTCAATTTTTCTACACTATATTATCCCAGGAGAGTATTTTTGACTCTTTGTCCTGAATCCTGATGTAGATGAAGTAATCTATTAAAGGACTTTTCTGTTTACTCTTATCTCATTTTTATTTGATAAGAAGCCTAAAGAAACTCTTGGGTTACAAAATGTTTATTAAGGGATAAAACTCAAGAAAATGACTGCACTTTGTGGTGCATCAATGTTTTGATCCTTCAATTAGGTTGATAATGAAGCAATAATATGTCATCTTTTTTTTCTTCTCTATTTAATTCTGTTAGAAACCTGAGGAAACTATGCAACTACTACGGCGTGGTGCAGGAGCGCAACGACTGCGCCTAGGCACACAGTCAGGAGGAGCTGGAGGAATGGAAGGAAAGGCACGAGTATCGCATGATGAAGATTGCCAAGGCCAAGGAACAGAGACTCTACTCCTTTGTGGATGAGCTCCTTGCCGAGTACAACCAGTCTTCTAATGCAGAGTATGAAGTGGTAGGTG
>BEXV01000019.1:3243-15571 GCA_003118195.1 Hemicentrotus pulcherrimus | reverse complement strand
TTTTTTTTTTTTTTTTTGAATCTCAAAAGTCGGGGTGCGTCTTATACACGGGTGCGTCTTATACACGGAGATTTACGGTATTCTTGTTTCTAGATTGATTGCTCAATACAAGCAGCCTACCACCCTGTCTGGTCTCGAGGATGAAGAGACTGACCACAGATTGAATGAGGAGAACTACAAGCTTCACATGCATCGTATGCTGCACCTAGAAGAACTAGCATGCATGGAAAGACTCTTAAGGTAATTGCAATTCACACATTTCCTCTCTCAAAAGCAAGTACATCTCATTTTAAAAGGGAAAGCCTTGTGATCGATGGAAGGAATTGTACTGGCAAAGGGATTGAATGCGTTCTGGCCCATTACATCAGGAACGCATTCTCTAAACAAAGGATGGGTACACAATGAATGGAGAGGGCTTGAATACACTGTACCTCACATGATCTTCTCACTCACATTCTCTATACAAGGACCGTTCCAGATGCGGTAGTAGAATAAATACCTCTTCGCTAAATTAGTGCTGTAGCCTAACTGCCGAATCGAATAGAAGTTCGCCGCATGGCTCTTCCAAACCGAACCGAACGCAAAAGCCTTGTTTCATATGTTCGGCATAAAAATGTACACGTTTTTGCAAGCTATTTAACTTGTCATTTTGTACCTAATTTTCATGTCATGATTGCTCATTTTATTTTTACTTTTTTCCATTTTCCTTCTAAGTGATTTATGCCTATCCAGTGGTTGGCACGACTTCACTGGCGCCATTTAAATCACAAATCCTGACCTCTGCTACGTCGCGATCTCAGGCCATAAACAAGAATACATGTGCGTTCTAGGCACTGATTTAAACAAGTTCAGATCAAACCCAATCAACAACAAAAATGATATTTTATTGTTACAATATCGGACAAATTTTACAATATAAGTAATGAAATAAATGTATATTGTATATGTTATTTATTTATTCACGAAAAAGAGGGATTTTATTATTTATCCTATTGAAAATAAACACTTTAAAAAAACAGTAATCGGCGAGCCTGGGCCGCTATTCAAGATGGTAGTTTTCATGACTCGTAACATTAGACAACAACTGTCTCAGCAAATCTTTAAAAAATATCATGTATTCATAAGTTGAGTACCGTATTTGCCGGCGCGGAGGCCGCAGTATTTTTGAAAGAGAAACTATCAAAATGTTGGGGTGCGGCCTTTGCGACGAAAGTAAAAAAGAAAAGAAAAAAAGGAAGTCAAAACCAGCACAAATTAGCACATATGGGACTACGAACGGTACAATAGCTATACCACTATGGTACAGGAAATTTCCACACATTTTACCGACAATTTTATCTTGCATTGTTGACATGAAGACGAAAAATAAACTTCCAAAAGCAACATCTGCCGATAGATCTTGATCTATGTTCGTGACAATGCATTGCAAAAGTAAAAGAAGGGCCCATTTAACGGAGCTGCCGCGAAGCATCCAGCACGTGAAGTCACCATTTTCAATCCATTTCAATGTATACATCAGGGAAAACTGCATTGATGGCATTAGAGTCTGGATAGTCGAGCGGTCTAAGGCACTGGTTTCGAGTCTTAATCCACATATGTCCGCATGAGATCGAACCCCGCCTTCGACAATTATTATTTATTTTTTTTTTAAATGCAAAAATCGGGGGTGTGGCCTATATGGTGCTGCGGCCTTATCGCTGGCAAATTTGGCACATGATTCTCATAAAATTGCAAATAAAACACGATTCAAGACGGAAATACAAATATAAGTAGTACTTTTCTTCACAAATAGTTACGTTTAGAGTAGTTTTTTAATGTGAAATTCATGCTGGTCGGAAGCAGTTTTTTTCATCAGGATTGGGCAGAAGTCTTCTGTGCTGGTCAGGCCCGGCCGGCCTGCCCAGTGCCGACCACCGTTGCTTTAATGCTGCTTGCAATTATATTACTGAACCCCGAACCAAAATAAGTTTGGGTGAAAATTGCCGAACTCTGCCGGACCGAACCAAACACGAACATGGCGTCTCAGTGACTTACATGTACATCACTACGCTAAATGGCATGCAAACTTGAGTTCAATGATCACTTTTTTGTTGTATATATCCTGATGCATCTGCAAAGTCAAAGTCCAAAACTAAATATTCAATTACTTTCTCCTTTGTGAGCGTAGGTACAGCACTGCTTCCGGGATGTGCCTCTCCAACCAGGCTGAAATGGGGTACCCCTACGGCTCTCTTTATGCTTTAAACGGAGAACTGTACGGCACCATTAAGATCGAGTTACCCTTGTTCGACGACTCAGAGACATCACAGATCGTCAGGGAGAGTGTTTCTCAAGTCCTGCTCAAATTCAATCAAGAATCTGACGTGGTCTATGAGGCAATCCTCATCAAGGTAAGAGTTTGTTTTTTTCCATTGTGGTTGCCACCCTCAGAATGTGCCAATTTAACTGTGTTTGGCACCTCATCAGAAAGAATAAAGATTGGCCATTAATTGATACATGTAGGTGGAAAGATGGCAAACAATCAAGAATTTCTTTCAAGAAACCTTGTGTCAGGTACTTCTTTACACCAATAATTTGAATATGAACCCTAAACAAAACTCCACATCATGTTAACCTTGTTTTTTTATTCCATACAGAACGCAATGTCCAAAGACCAATCAGACGACTTGGTCTGTGTCAGGCTGAGTGCCCAGTGTGTGCAGGAGCAGAACCTGATGTCCTTTGTGAACTTCAGCGGGAGCAACGCAGAAGCTCAGAAGGTTGTACCAGTGGTCATCCAGTTCCAGCTCGACCGTATCAACTTTGTCTACCAGCACCATGCTGTAGATAACCTGAGCTGTATGACTGTCCTCTTCCCGCCGTATCCCCAGACGGACAAGTATGGGAATTGTAGTACACTGTATAAGTAATAAAGACATTTGCACTGGCGTCATTGCTTCTGGGCATATTTCATCAAAAGTTTAGTGTTTGGTTTAGGGTTGTAATTGGTTTATAGGTTAGGTTTAGGGTTATGGTTAGTTTTATAGTTGAGGTAAAGTATACTTTTGGGTTCAGAGTAGAAGATCAGAATTCGGTTAGTGTAGGAAATAGACTATGGAACAGTTGTAGCAGAAGCCTGTGTTGTACAACTCAAGTATTAGGGGATTGTTAAATAAATCTTTCTGTTCTGCAGTGGCTCATAATTATACAATATGAATGTTTGTAGAAATTTTTCTTGATTTTTTATGTTCGGTGCTTCCTGGATGATCTTTGCAGGTTTGAACGTGTGAACTGGAGAGATGTTGGGAGCAGTGAAGAGAAGATGAACCCTAGGCAAGAGAAGGCAGCGCGATTCATCTGCGATGCTGGAGGTCTCCGTGGCAACAGCCAGTTCCGCGGCAAAGGTCCTGTCATCATATTTGGACCGTTTGGCACGGGCAAGACGTACACAATGGCCAACTCTGTAAAGCGAACGATGATCCTTAGAAATGATTCACGCATCTTGATCTGTACAAGATCCAACAGGTAAAGAAATGACTATTCTTGACCATTTCTTGAAGGCATGGTTTGTCTTGGCATTCGTAGTGTTTGTAGAAGGATGATTAACTTGTGTCATTACTCCCGAGTGACTTTGAGCTTTAAATTCTCCTAAAGTAATCTTACTCTAAAACCAGTCATGAAGAGCTTGTTATACCCATTCAACAGAACTGATGCTGTAATGGAATTGTTTGGGATACCCTCCCACTTTCTGAAGGGTCTTTGTTAGGTTCCCCCCCCCAAAAAAAAAAAATAAAATAAATAAAATAAAATAAAAAATCTGCAATACTTGCCCAATTCACAAAAATACTCCAAACTGCTTGTTAACACAAGCCTTAATGTTTCTATAGAGCTTACAGTAATATGGAAATGTTTAAAATACTGAGAATTGTGGCGATCCAGCATTTGCTTTAGAATATATTTTGTCCAAGATATTGGATGATAGCTTAAGTCGTGATAGGGTTTGAGGTAAGGTTTAGTGCGACATGTGATGTTAGGTGCAGAGTTGAAGTTTATAAGAACTTGGTGTATATTAGAATGACCATTGCGCATTTGTCCCTGGAGCATGGGTCATACAACCTAAACTTCGATATTTGTCCATTTTCTAAATGTTGTGCTTTTGTGTCTGTCGTTTCTCAGTGCGGCTGACCTGTACATCACAGAACACTTAGACAAGTTCTGCTGTGAGTTTCCAAGGACGGTCTACATGATTCGCATGTACGCAGTCACTCGCCAGAAAGCTACAATCCATGAAAAAGTCATGAAGTATGTCTTGAAAGACGATGAAGGGGAATTGCGACACCCGTATGACCATGAGCTAAGCGGTAAGTTATGATGGTTGTATATTCCATATCTTAAGAGAATGAAAAGAAAAAAAATTATATCGATATGTTTATCATGGGCAGTGCATTTTCAAATTTCTCAGAATGGCTTAGGCCCATTCCCCCCCCTCCAGATTTTGTTAACTTTCATACTGTAAAAAAAATGGAAACATTATGACATAGCTGTCAACCATACCTCTTTTGATGGAATAATTCCTGATTTTGCCTTTATTCTAGTTTTAATTCTGTTATTTCTGTGTGTAAGCTTACTTTGGTTTCATTAACATAAATTTATTATTATTATTATTTCCACAGACTGGGCCAGTTATGCTAAGACGCAGACCGAAGGCAGCCGTCGAACCCCCAACATCGTCATTGCAACCTTGAACACGGCTGTGCACCTGACCCGCAACATGGACCTGAAGGAGTACTTCACCCACATCATCATTGATGAGGCTGGTCAGGTCAGGGAGACAGAGGCCATCATTCCCCTTCAGCTGGCAACAAATGACACCTGCGTCGTGCTGGCAGGAGATCACAAGCAGATAAGCCCCAAGGTAAGTAAGATCTGAAACTAATGGCTGACCAGTTTTTATAATCATGTCATTAAGTTCATACTATTCTCCAATATGGAGGAGCTGGAGGCATTATGTTGTCTTGTTGTCCGTCCGTATGTACGTCTCGTTCTCAAGATCGCGTTATCTTAAGAACCAATTGTTGGATTCCTGCCAAACTTGGGTCATGTATGTATCTAAAAGAGCCAATGAATTGGATAGATTTTGGGGTCACGAGGTCGAAGGTCAAAGGTCACATGGGTCATTATGTTTACAAAAATAGCTTGTGATCGCGTTATCTCAAGAACCAATCGATGGATTCCTGCCAAACTTGGGTCATGTATGTATCTAACAGAGCAAATGGACTGATTAGATTTTGGGGTCACAAGGTCAAAGGTCACAGGGCTCATTATGTATGCACATATAGCTTGTGATCACATTATCATGAGAACCAATAGACAGATTACTATCAAACTCAAGACATGTATATATGTATCCTGCAGAGCCAATCAACTGATTAGAGTTAAGGGTCATCAGGTCAAAGGTCATGGGGTTCATTATGTATGACTATAAATAGCTTGTGAATGCATTATCATTAAAACAGACAGATGGATTACAATCAAACTTGAATTCTAAAAATAGCTTCCGTTTTGGTTAGTAATTTTGCTCTTTGGCGGAGGCATCATTTTTGACTGCGCGCAGTCAATTCCATCTAGTTTCTTCTGAATGGACAGTATTAAGCTATGGCAAAGGATTGAATCATCAGGTTGATGCAGAGCAGATTTGATATGTTAACACCATGAACGAAATGTGGGGAATTTATGTAACTTTACAGGAGAGGAAGCCATCTCTTCCAAAATCCTATCCAAGCATCTTCCACCCACCCATCTTGCCCCAGAGTGTCCCCTAAGTGCTGTTTCATATGTTAGAGATCTGTTACATAATAGCAATCTTCAAACTTTTTTGTTTTTCACAGGTCTACTCCCCTCGTGCACGCAGTGCCAAGTACAATGATTCTCTGCTCCAGCGACTGTTCACCTACAGTCGCTACCGCAAGTGCTTCTTTGATCTCCTTCTGACCCACAACTACCGGTCCTGTCGAGAAATTCTGGACTTCTTGGCCTCGTACTACACTGTTAAGTTGGAGGCCCGGGGTACTCACCCAAGACATCCCCTCTTCTACCCTCTCAACTTCTACGTGGTGAAGGGAGAGGACAGGCTGATGGGAACATCCTATGTGAATGGAGAGGAGATGCTGGAAGTGGCCTTCAGAGTGGAGGATCTGTATCAGAACTGGCCCCCTGCCTGGGGTCCGTTGGACGATGAGAGCATAGCGGTTTTGACCCCATACACCCTCCAGGTAAGAAGAACTAGGATGAAAATTGATCCTCTGATATTGTAAAAATTGAAAGTCATCCATACATAGAGCTCATCTAGAGGCACATGTGTTTTGTTGATTCTCTGTGCTGCTGTATTTGAAAAGTTTGTTACTGTGTCTGTGTGTTGCTGTATTTCAGAAGTCGTACGGTTTTGATGTTCAATTGGTAATGGACTTCTGAGCCAAATATGTGGAATTTATATGTGAAAGAAATTAACAATCCTTATAATCATATAGCATGACAAATATAGAATGGTTGTTTCTAATACATTGTAGAAAGTTATAGGAGGTGCTTCTTTTGTATGCTCTTTTTCTAGGTGCACCTGATACGCAAAGAGCTGAGGCGCAGAGGTTTGGGACAGATCACTGTGGACACTGTACAGAATGTGCAAGGTGAGGGAGATTATATCAGCCATTAAAAAAAAAACATTAAAAGAAAACATAAGTTCATTTGAAAGTTTTGTATTGTAACTTTATTATTATAAAAATGAATATTATATACACTGTATATGTCGCACAATAAAGAAATACCTGTTTTTAACATTAACAATGAGAAATCTGAAAGGTATTTTACACAAGCTAGTTTTAATTATCTTGATTTGACAAGTACCTAGCTTTTATTATGCCTCTGCAAGATAGTAGCGGGAGGCATTATGTTTTGGGGTTGTCCATTCATCCGTCTGTACGTCCTGTTCTCGTGATTGCGTTACCTCAAGAACTGATTGATGAATTTGTCATGTATGTATCTTGCAATGCTAATGTACTGATTCGATTTTGGGGTCAAAGGTCAAAGATCACAGGGCTCATGTATGCAAAAATGGCTTGTGATAGCATTATAGCATTCCTTGTGTAAGAATTTGCATGTAATTATTTCAAGAAAATTTGAATGCTTCGTTGAGAAATAGTCTTTTCTTCTTATTTGTATGGCAGCATAAAGGAAATGCCCAAATCTATTACCTTTTGCAGGGCAGGATATACATGTACAGTTTTCAGGCATGACAATTTTCCGCGTATACGCGGATTTCCGCTTTTTCCTCCGATCCTAGATTTTTTTTATAATTTTTTTTTTTTCTCATCAAAGTGATCTGCACATAATACACATTGAACACATTTGATGGTATTGATAAACATGTGTATTCAGAGCCTTTTTTGGGTATGACATATGTTATATAGAATCATCTTAATCCAGATTCTCATTGAATATGAGGTTAAATATCTCACAACAAAATGCACTAGATTGTACAATTCTGAACCCCAAATTTGAAAAATTTCCCTACCGTGGAAGGGGGGATACCCCCCTCCCACACCCTCCCTCGCTTTGGTTCGCAAAAGTTTTTCAGTGTTTTTTTTATGAATAGCACTTTTCATGCCTGAGTTTTTGTACTGTTTATGTTTCACAAAGAGAACTATTTGATTATTGAAAATTTTGATTTCAGACTTGCAAAGTTCCTGCAGTTAAATGCAGAATTCATGTTTGTTTTCAATTGCAGGAAAGCAGTTCAGGGCTGTGGTCATAAGTACAGTCCGTACCAGAGAGACTGTCAACAAGGCTCACATCACTGCTATTCCCCAAGCATCCGGAAATCAACAAGAGAATGAGTTCTACTATGCTTTCTTGTCTGACGAGCGCCTCCTCAATACGGCGTTCACCCGTGCTAAGTCGATGATCTTTGTCGTAGGGGACCCAGTGGCACTCTGCTCTGTCGGAGCCTGCCAAATGACCTGGGTACGGTACGTGCAGGAGTGTCAGAAGAACAATAGCATCATGCCACCAGAGATGACTGTGGATATGATTCAGGAGGAGATAGCTGCTGCAAAGCAAAGGCTTAATCCCACAGCTGCCACCTTTCAACCACGCAAGGGAGCATCTTCCACAAGAGCAACCAAAGCAGCTGCCGCTGCTGATCATGTAGGTGCATCTCCGTCCCGATGGACAGGAGAGAATAGCATATGGGGCAAGTCTGCACGGAAGACTCAGGCTGAAAAGTCGGCAGCAGCAGTCCCACGAAGAGCAGTCCCAGGATATCAGAGACTGAACAGTGATGAATTCCCAGAACTACCTGAGGTGAATCATGTGCAAAACCTCATTGAGAGCACCTTGCATGAATCAGAAGAGGAGGATGAGTTTGAGTTCATTGTGACAAACATCCAAGACGATGACCTCCTGTAAGAGCTCCGTCTACAAGTCAAAGTGGACTATCAAGAGGAGATGAACAAAAGGGGTGAACCTAGTGAGAGTCCAGAATCTGGTGAGGGTACAGAATCTGAACCAGAAACATCGCCAGAACCAGAAGCAACACCTCCACCTCAGATACTGCTGCGAGGTGAACCAGTTCCGACACACCATGCAAGACATGCCCCTCAATTAGCAGGGGCCAGTCGACCTAAAGGACAGAGAGAATCGGTGAAGAAACCTCCTCAGACACTACCCACTAAGCCTCCAGCTCCAATAAGTGCTCAGTCATCTGAGCCAGAATTGGATATGTCAATTGATGGAAATGTTCCAAGCTTCCGTATGGTGGAAAGGGCTGGTCGAATTGCTCTCCTGCCAAGGCGCATGCCACAGAGTGCGCTAAGCCAAGTGGAAGATTACGATTCAGATGAAGATGAAGCACATGGATCACCAGAGGAAAAGACAGAAGATGAATACCTGGAAAAGACAGTTACAGAACCTGAAAAGTTCAAGGTCTGCACCTTTAGATATGATATGAAGGGTGCAACACTTGCAATCCCTCATGAACGTGAAGCAACAGAAGTCATATCTATCACCAGTAAGAAACGTAGAGGACAAGCATTGGATAATGATGAGGTTGTAGTAGAGATCATAGAGGACAGGGAAGGCACAGAAGAATTAGAAGGAGTTGATGTGCTTGTGAATGTGGAAGAAGATAAGAGAATCTATGGGAAGGTTGTTCTCATTCTGAAGAGAGATTCTGATCCATATCTGCGCAAGCTTGTGTGTACCCTTGATCCCTTCAGCAACAACCTGATGGTGCCTGTGGACCTTACATTCCCAAAGCTCTACATCACAAAGACGGAAGACAAAACTGAAGAGTCAAGAGACAAGAATGTGACAAAAGTAACAATTCACACCATTTCTCGTGTAGCTGCTAAGACTCAAGGTCGCTTCACGCCAGATAGAGACGTGTATGTCACAAACAAAGAACGCTCGCATAAGCTTTTTGTTGTTCGTTTCTGGAAGTGGTACTCCAAGACTCCCTACCCACTGGGAGTAGTCATTGAAGAACTGGATCCAGGCACCGACCCTAGGCAAGGACTGCACATCCTCAAGCTGATTCACAATGTGAAAGACAAGTTCAAGGACTCGGTTGATGCTTACCTTAGAGAGAATTTTCCTGCAGGGTGGACCATTCCTAAGGCTGACCTGGAGAAAAGAGTAGATCTCAGAAATATGAAGATCTTCACCATCGACCCTCCCGATTCAGAAGATCTGGATGATGCAGTCAGCGTGGAGCCCATCAAAGGAGATCGCTTTAGGGTGGGAATCCACATAGCTGATGTTTCCTTCTTTGTTCCAAAAGGGAGTGACCTTGATGAAGAAGCAAGGATTCGTTCAACATCTTTCTATCCGTCCTTTCATGAGAAACCCATCCACATGCTCCCCAAGAAGCTTAGCACTGACCTCTGCAGTCTCCATCCTAATAAGGATAGGTTGGCTTTGTCCTTGTTGGTGGTGCTCAACTCTAACGGAACACTTGCTGAGGCACCAAACATGTTTCGTACAATCATTCGTTCTTGCCATAAGCTCTCCTATCATCAGGCAGAAGAGATCATCCACGGAGAATGTCCCGATGGATTAGAGGATGTTGCTGAATCCATCCGCTGCCTGCACAATCTGGCACGCTTGAAACGCGCTCTTCGTCTAGGAGATAAGAAATTTGTCTACAATGCAGAGGATGATGATGGAGAGGTGCAGGATCCTCTTGCTCACAGCTTGATTGAAGAGATGATGGTTCTAGCCAACGAAACTGTCGCAGATCATCTTCTGTTAAAGTATGCAGACAGTACTCCCCTAAGGAGGCAACTAGCACCGCCTCTAGACAAAGTGGAGGAATGGAGAAAGACGCACAAGGATGGTGTCCGCAACAGTATTTTGCTGACTGCTACTGTGAATCAGGATCAGGAAGAAGATGTCGACCAGGATGACGATGACAACCCAGTGCTTCCTTTGACCAAGCCCGTCTGGGAGGAAATTGTTCAGGCCTCCGGCGAAAACACTCAAAAGGCATTGGATAAAGTCATCAACATGGTATGCATGGATCCAAACCATCCTCTTCAAGCCGTAGCCTTGTCTCAGTTTCATCGGATTATGGAGCGGTCAGAGTATGTGAACTCCGGAGACCAGCAAGGACCTGAACAAAAGGCACACTTCTCTTTGAAGCTCAAAGCATATGTCCATTTCACATCGCCCATCCGCAGGTTCATCGATCTTGTGGTGCACCGGATGTTGATTGCAAGCTTGGAAGGTCTACCATGTCCCTATGAAGCAAGAGAGCTGGCCAACATAACCCACAATTGTTCTAGCCGAGCTGTGCATTCCCAGCGTTTCTCAAAGGAAAGCAAGTCTCTCCAGCTGGCTCTAAAACTGAAGGAAGCTCCTCTGCAGCTGCTGACATTTGTGGAGAGTATCTCAGATTCTGGTTTGAAGCTTCTCTTTCCACATAGGCCATACATTCTCCCTACACAGTGCAAAATGGGTTTCAATATACTCAAGCCCTCAAAGTGACCAGAGACTACTGCTGCATCTGAATCTGTTGACCTAGCATGGAAGTCGAGAATCTATGACGTAAACCTAGCAGAGAAACAGAGGCATGGACACAGAAGGAATGCCATAGAACTGGACAATGGACGCCACATTGTGAATATCCCAGAGGACAACTGGGAAGACATCCGCAACAGTGTGAAAACTGGAAATTACCAGTCCATCAAGAGAGCCATATAGTCAGCCATCAGTTCTGGAGGGCAGGAGCTTTGTCAGCACATGGATCCAATGAGGCGGTTTAACGAGCAGTCTTCAATTGAGGTGACGTGTGAGTATGTGGACATGACAGGAAAGCAGCAGTTTTTCATTGACTTCTGCCGCTCTTTCAAGAAAGGTGATGTCAACCAGGTCCAGTTGCATGCTCGTCTGTTCAAAGGTGTCCTGACTCCTTATATCCAGCTCTTCAACATGACACCACACCTGGATGTGTGTGCAGAGCACCGTGATCAGCCGGTGCTTTGCTTTTCAGATGTTGCCACCAAGATTCCGGGGAAGGAAAAAACCATTGCTGCTTACAAGAAATCCTGGCTCCCTATCCTGTCAATGATCAGTGCTTACGGTGCTGTCAACTCTGATGACACCATCACCATCCACAATGTAGTGATCAACTGGCAGAAATTGAATGGCAACAAGTACCAGGGTTACTTCAATCTTCCCCTTCCCTTCCTTGCGCAACGCTTCATTTCCATCAACAAGCGACCAGAGAACAAGGACATGAGTAAGGAAGAAGATGAGGACTATGAGCTAGACTTTATCTGCGTCCGCTACAGGAATCTCCGTGTCCATAGTCAAAAGCTGCTCAAGATGCGTCACTTGGACAGTAGTTCAAAGCACAAAGAGACGATAGGACCTTACAATCGCCTGGCATGGACTGAACAGACATTTGTAGCCCATGGGTACACCACAGACGTCCAGACTGACAAGACGGCCCAGCTGAGGACCATAACCTTCCAGCTCCACACCACCTCC
Organism: Hemicentrotus pulcherrimus; assembly: GCA_003118195.1. Classification (NCBI taxonomy): domain Eukaryota; kingdom Metazoa; phylum Echinodermata; class Echinoidea; order Camarodonta; family Strongylocentrotidae; genus Hemicentrotus; species Hemicentrotus pulcherrimus. Next base: position 3,550 of record BEXV01000019.1, on the reverse strand, counting down.
CTACCATTCCCAGAGGATGCACTGCTCTACCAACATGAAGGAAAGCAGATCCCCTGCACCATAGAAATCATCCCCAAGACAATTCCAGACTTGTAAGAACAATTCTTTACTTTTATAGATTCACAACAACAATTGAGCAAAAAATAAATGCTTCCCTCCACAAATATTTTTCTTGAAATTACCAAATTATTGAACAAAATTGATGTGAAGGAAATATGAATATCATTGAAATGTATGATTTGATTGTGGTTTAACCCTATCTAAACTGGGCTATTTCAGACCAGGTTTTTACTGGGGGGGGGGGGGG
>BEXV01000018.1:589923-609905 GCA_003118195.1 Hemicentrotus pulcherrimus | reverse complement strand
TAATAAGTTAGTTTTATTATATTTTGTCCAGTGGGATTTGTTCTGACAATTCTTCTTTGTTTTTTGTTGGCCTATTGACTTTTTGACCTTCCATTGATTGTGTTTGTCTTCCTGAAAGACAACGACTCCATTCAGTATTGGTTCATGTACTCTAACCATTGAAAATGTGTGTACAGTGACTGTCAGTATGAATGTGTAGTTTGCCTTGGCCTGGAAGTACATAATGTTTACTTTTGTAATACAATAGATGTAGACTTCTAGTGCATTGTATGATTGTACACTGTACCTCTAGATCATTAACACAACTTGTTTCAATTCCTCTCTGTAGCATAAGGTACCATGTTTTATGCAGATTTTTGTGAGCATGATAGAAATAGGAATATTACTGTACAAAAAACCAACAAAGGCATTATTCATTCTGCCCACAAGCACACATGCCTGTAATGTAAGCAAGGTATGATTTACATATATTTAAGTAATTTATGTGATATATCATTGCATTGTATTTTTTTACTGTATAATCCTTCAGCAACCAGCAGTGGAAGACAGGTGATCCTTTCTCATGTGATGGCACAGTGGATTGTGCATACAGATGGTGGACCAAGAAGGGTCAACCATGCTGCAGTCAATGTAGGTGATCTGATCTATTCCTTTGGAGGTTATTGTACAGGAGGAGACTATGAGCGCAAGAACCCAATTGATTCATTTGTATTCAGTATTGGTAAGTCTTTTACCTGTTCTTAACTTTCCTTTAGTATTTCTCCAAAGTATATTATACATGTACATTGTATATGTGTCTGTTTTTTTTTTTGGGGGGGGGGCACTGTTGCATGTTTTGGTGATAACTCATCTGTCATCTACAGTAAATGTCTTTCATGATTTATCCATTCATTCTTTCCTTCTTTCTCTCTTTATCTCTAATTGAATTCTCTCTTTGTTTCTTACTATAAAGTACATGCTATAATATTGCACATGTTATATGGCAATGATAATATGCATTTTGTGCTGCATCAATAATTGGGAAAACATGAATAGTGATAACAAATGCATTTGGATTTACACATGATTCTCTCTTTTGTTTCATAGAAAGAAATGTATTATTTTATGTTACCATGTATATGTAAACCAAATGAATATCAATCAATCAATTGAACAAATACATGTACTTTAATTTCACCAACTTTTTTAAATATTATGGTATTCAACCCCTCTTCATTTTTGTTTCTACTATAGGAAGATTAAAATGGTCTAAACTGTCCTACTCCAATGGTCCTAATGAATGCCCAAGACACATCCCTTTCCAGAGGTATGGTCACTCTGTAGTGGTTTACAACGATAAGATCTACCTCTGGGGTGGTAGAAATGATACATCTGGAGCAGACAATAAACTCTACAGCTTTGATACCAGTAAGTTATCTACCTTGAACTTTGATGCAGTATGTTAAATGGCAGCATATACACACAAAAAAATCGGTCCACAAGAGCTCTTTTAGAATTTGTTATTGGAAACTTGAGATTTCTTTATGTCCTTTAAAAAAGAATCTGTTCTCTACTTACCAGGGTTCTTTCTTTAATTTTTCAAGAGAACTTCTAGTGCTATCCAGAGCTAGATATTATTATTATTATATTATCATTATACATGTATGTTGTTGTTTGGTGATGGTCACACTGCAGAATCTATAAATACCTATTTGAACTTCCAGAAACTAATCGCTGGACTCTTGAGACACCCACAGGTCAGCTACCTGATGCTACAGATGGACATTCAGCATGTGTTATCGGACACAGGATGTATGTCTTTGGGGGATTCATAGACTTGGTATGTAATACATGTGCTGCTATCTATGTCAATACTACATAGATAAATGAAACCTGTTTCTCATTCTTGGTACCAATATGTGTTAACCTTGACATATAAGACTGCTGATTAACAGAATGAACAATTATGCAATTATTATTGTTTTGTTTCAATATTGTTCATTTATTTAATTGTGTACATTTTGAGCTACAGTATATACATTTTTTAATCCATACTATTACAGGTTAAATGTAAATATCCAGTTATTGTTTTGGCACAAGTTGTATATGCTGGTAGTGCTTTAATGTCAGAAAAAATAACTGCTTGTGAAAGAATGATATGGAAAATAGTTGTGCTGTATATGATGCGAACCTTTTAATGCCATATGTTTTCTGAATTTTGAATATTGTACCCTTGTGCGCTCTTTAAAAAAATGATTTACTGGTAGCCATTCTTTTTATACTACATTTTGAGAGATGCCAACCAGTACGACGATTAAATCGTATTTAGTATGATAATAAGAGTGAAATACGATCTTAGAATATGATTTTTCATCTTCTTTTTTTTTTCCACAAAAAAAAAAATTGTTTATTATAAAAACCTATAAAAACAATGAAATCACTTAGAAACATCTACAAGTACACCCCCGCAACCCCAACAAAAGCTTTGCTTTACAATTTTCTCATTAAATTTTAATGAAAGAGCAAAGATTTTTCTGAAATTTTATTGGCCCGGGGCTGACGGGCCAGTGGTAGTGACGAGTTTTCGTGAAAATCTGATTTATCTGATTTTTCTCTCAAAAATCTGATTTTTTAGGATACTCTGTTTTTTTTGTGTGTCAAGAGGTTGGCATCTTTGCATTTTGTGTATCATTGCATGTTGCCAATATTAAATAATTTTATTTTGGTGGTATCTTTGTCTTGATTGGTTTCTTCAGCTTCAGAGTTACTCAAACCTCACATATGCTCTGGATTTTAGGGACATGAAATGGACATTATTAGAGCCAAGAGTAAGTCGAGTCTACATTTAAATTTCCTTTCTATGAATCTTTACTTCTGTTTAGTATTGTTCCTTTAGAGCTTGGTTCAATTGATTTCAATCGCAGTAATAAAGACCATTTTTTGAAAAAGGAATAAGGTGACTAGGCACCTTAAATGTATTATCTTGGCAAAAAGAAGTTTTGCTCAGAACAGGCTATTGTCTGTGTTAGATAGTGATTATAACCATGCTAAGATTTAGTCAAGGTTTTCTCACCCTGCAAAGGGTTTGTGAAAAAAAATTGTTTCAGTGACATAAACAAAACCTTATCAAGCAGTGCATATTAACTTCATCGTCTGTATTCATCAGACATCTTTCTTCAAGTTAAAGGTAATTTTCAATGTACATGGTTCTTTGCATGATTTGAAATGACTAAATATCAACAGTATTTCAAGGAGAAGTGACAAAAGCACTTTTCAAGCATTTTCTCATTTGTGATTTCTTCCCTTGAAGAAGCAGATACCTCACTGGAGGGACTTTCATACTGCCACACCAGTAGGCGATCAGATCTTTGTATTTGGAGGTCGTTCAGACAGATCAGGTCCATGGTACACTGGACAAGAATTCTACTGCAATGAGCTGAAAATGTTTGACATCAGGAACTCTGACTGGACATCACCCAAAGCAACAGGTGCGCTGCCTATTGGTAGAAGAAGCCATTCAACCGGTGAGTAACTGTGCCTGTAGGAGGTAACTATTAAGAGGACCTTGCAAGATATGTCACAGAGTTGCAAGTTTCTGTTTGATCGATTGCAACATCACGCATGTATTCTTAATCGTTCAGTGATCTGTTTCTCACATTTTTCTGCTTTCATTAAAAACCAACTTAATATCAAGGTGGACTATTCCTTTAAACAAAATTCCACAAGGCCTTGAGTTTAGCATAACTTTGCCAGTCTCTGTGGTATGATGCAGCAGCTATCGTACTGGTCTAACGGCATGCTGTCTGCACAGTCCTAGAGTTCTGATCTTTTGTTATATGTTAAGACTTACAAGGATTTCTACCTGCAGACCAATACTCCTCCAATACATATTTTGCCATGGCTTTGGACCCTGGCAAAATTCATTTATAAAATATATTGCGTCATTAATTTGTTTTTGTGCTTCAAGTGATGTAATTTTTAATCTGTATTAAAATTGAAGTAATTCTCATTGTGTTCTCTCTGTTTTTATATAGTATTATTTGACAACCATCTAAGCGTGTTTGCTGGCTTCAACCACACCATTGACACACACTTCAACGATGTACACCAGCTAGACCTGTCAACGTTTGAATGGAAGAAGCTCCATTGTAAAGGAAAGGTTCCCTGTAAAAGAAGACGTCAATGCTGTGTCATGCATGGAGATAGGATGTTCATGTTTGGTGGAACCAGGTAATCCCTTCCTTGCCTTGTTGTCCATGGTAGCTACATAGCATATAATTATGTAGACACGTTTAGTGTACTGTTTGTAAATGTTGAATCCTTCACTTTTCTTTGATAGATTTCTGAATTTGATTACTGCAGAAATAGTTTTCTTCGGGTGAAAAGGCATTGCATTGCTCTTGCCAGATAAAATTTGCCACAAGTTGATGAAAGTATTGAAGAAAATTATTATCAATCAGTTATCACACGATACTCTATGATCTTTAATCATTCAGACTGTTTGATTCCATTTAGTGAAGAAATTATTATTAAATTCTGAGTGTAATAACTATTACATGTTTTATTTGTTGTTGTTGACAGTCCAAGAGAGAAACAAAACCCTGGTGGAAGTATAGGAGAGAACCTAATTGATCTAGCTGACCTTCATATTCTTGATTTTGGTAAGTTAATCTTAATCAAATCAATGCTGGCTTGTTATAGATGCAGGGCCAAATTTTGCAGTCTTTGACCCATGATGCACAAATTAATATTGTTACTTTTCTATTATTAAAATCATCTCTATGTAATTGCATAGTGTGAAGACCAGCAATCTCTGTCAATTGGTTTAATCACTCAGCTATTGAAGCAAAGATTGTTGGTTTGTTCCCTGACACAGCTTTATCTATATTGCTTCTCTCTGCCCAGTTGTTTAATGGGAGGATGCAAAAGTTATTGTTTTTGCAGTTTGATAAACTTCTCTAAAAAAACATCCTGGCTTGAATGCTCTCCATTGTTCGCAGGCAAGCCTGAATCCAATGACCTTGATAATAATGGTTCTTTAAAGCGCCTCGAGACATTGTAGACTTATTAAGTATTATCTAAGTCCAGAACATGATTGTTATTATTAGTATTATTTGTATTATGCATTTTTTCAATGAATTTTTGTAACTCTCTCTCTCTCTCTCTCTCTCTCTCTCTCTCTCTCTCTCTGTCTCTCTCGTAGATCCTTCATTGAAAACAATGTGTCAGATGTCCATCATTAATGAGAGAATCGATACCTCATGTCTTCCCAAGACTCTAAGGTAATCATTTACAGTAACCCATACTTTGTCCCCCAAAAGATAAGCCTCCCTCATGAATCTGCCTGAGCACACTTCTGACTTTGGTTCTATGTTCAGTTTTATGTAATTCTGTATTCCATACTCCTTATATCTGTTAGCCCATAGAATGATGGGTAAAGTTTCTTTAGGTTGATTTCATACATTCTTGCTGGACATATATTATTTTCACAGGTGCTTGGTACACTTAAGTACACTGTGTTTATACTTAAGACAGGGCAACAATCATGACCTTTGACATTTAATCAGCAAATGTGATGTTACTATTTATAAATTTCAATTTGAAAAAATGTTCATATGAGACACCAGTATGTAAAAAAAAAAGGAAGTCATAATTTGATTTTGTAATTTTTTTTAGAGCAATCATCATCTTTATTTGTCTGTTTTGTTGAAATAGATGGGAAATCAATGCCATGATATCCAACAGTGATATAACTCCCCTGCCGTATGAAGCAACACAGCAGGGCTGAACAAAACAATAATCTGAACTGAGCTGTAACCATCCTACCGCTGCTTACACTCTATGTACTGTGCTGTATCTGCAATTGGCTTATACTTTTATAGAGCTTTTTCATCTGCATGTAAAGTCATTTTTGTTCTGGCAGTCCTTCAGAGAGTTAGAGAGAGCTATATACCAAAATGGAACAAAGCGGTTCTACAATGCGATTAAGGAACTCACTGATTTGTAGTTCTGAAGGTAAAAGCTGAAGGTAGTCGTTATAACCTTGTGTAAATGACTTGAATGTGTGCTAAGTACACCATGTCTTTATACATTAGATGAGCCAGTGTACACCCACCCATAGGCTTTGAGGTTGGTCATAGTCTCATGGGGAGTATGTGTACCTGTTCATATGAAGCTGTTGCAGTTTACCCACTTGCTGCATTGTAGTCTGGAAGAGCATCGACACCAACAGCAAAGAATGATAAAATTAGCCTGTAAAGAAGTGATGTATCCCAACACTGAAATTTAACTTTCAAAAGTTGAATGAATTATGAGCATCTGTTTTGAAAGGAAAATACAACCGGTCTTTTCTGTTTGCCCTAATGAAAAGCATGTCTACTTCTTTTGCAACGTTTGTAGTTTTAGAATCTGTTTACTCTTATTGGCTGTTTTAAGAGTTCTGGCTGAGTACATAATAAATAAGATACTAAGGTATTGTAAATTGGGGACACATAATATTAATTGGTGTGCAATTTGCTAAAGAGAGAGGGAAGGCGGAAAGAGATTTCTCAATAGTATACTATATATTTGCAGAAGCATATTTTATGTTTTATCAAATTTTGCTGTGAATTTCGGGTTGAAGCCAGTGTGAGTTTGAAATCTTATACATCTGATTTGACTGGATAGTTTTCACGGATTGTTATTTTGGGGAAATAGTGTGTCAAACCAAATGAAAGGATGTACCTTAATTTCTGCTGATCATCGTTCTATGAGCATGAAAAAACAAAGATCAAATATTGTTCACACAGTTGCATGTTACCACTGTTTTTATTCTCCTTTCTTATCTCCTTTTTTTAAATACAAGTCTCATCCTCCTTGTGTAGGGTAGTTTTTAGTGGATATGTTTTCTACAGACAATTGTTAGATTGCAGTGAGTCATTTGATGACTAGGTTGGGGAAAACAAAAGTTAAAATTGAATTGACATCCTGGATGTCATACTAGTACATTACTGGTCGTTATCTCTGTCATATTACCTGTTATCTAGTCAAGGAATCAACTTGGTAGTATGTGTATTACAAGCATGCCAGAAAACAAGTTGAGTTGATGTAAAAAATAACAATAGAAATAGATACCATCACAATATATGAAATACAATATTTGGAACCTCAACCCTACATATCCTAAGCCTAATGTGTTGATGTGTTGTGTAGGCATTAATTGTTCCTGGAACCATTTCTTTGTAAAAGGTCAGTCAAATTGATTCACATACATGCTTTACAATCAAAGCGTTTATATCTGTATATATCCAGACATAGTAGAAAGAGTTATATTTTAGTCTGAAAAGCTTTTTTGGAAAGCTCATGTCATTCTGTGTACAGGACATAATAACTTGTGTATTTGATTTGTTCTTGTTATATGCTTTTGTATGAAATATCGGTTAAAAGAGTGTGCTATAAGTACATTGCATGATGTAAAGTATTACAAGGTTGTGTTGTTTCCTTGACTTAGCTCTTAGCTGCAGTATATTACATGAATCGTTGCCCCAATTTCCGATGTCAATGAATATTACTCTACCGAATGTCAAGAATAGAACATCACCAAAATCCTATTGGTTCATCGAACTTTAAAATCTCTGTAAAAGGTCATATTAAAGTTCTGATTAAGGCAATCATTTCATCTACGTTAGAGTCCATGCATGGATAAATAAAGACTGGAATTATTGACCAAGCTTCTGGAAAGAAAAGCTAAAGCTTGAAATAATGAATCCATATTGAACCATTATAATGATAATAGAGAAGTATAATCTTTAGCATTTACTACGCAAGAGAAACTATAAAACACGCCTAATTGTATTATATCAAAAAATCGTGTGTGTGTTATAACAAAGTGTGATTACTGAATGGTCCAGATTTGGGTAAGCAGAGAAAATTCACCTTCTTAAAATTGATATCATACCTACTTGTACTGAAATAAAATAGTCACTTCAGGTGCTGCAAATAACTGTGTGGTTCTCAATCAATACACAAACCATCTGAAGGAATTTTTTTTTTGTTGATAGTTTGTTAGTTAGCAATTTCTGTATTCACATTGTCATGAGCCCAAAATGTGATTGTAATTGAGTTTCTATCAATGGTACTTAATACTGACAAGGTAAAAGTGTCATAACTACAATTTAAATAGCAACAAAATTATAATTAGAAGACACTTGTTTGCATCGATCTCCTACTTCTCTTCCCTCTCTTGACAATTTTTCAAAGAACTTTTTGATTTAAATGGTTTTATTGGAAATATAGATTTTACTGATAAAATCATTAGTAAGCTAGTTCTGTTGAAACTTCTGGTTGTTGCATAATTGCAATATTTATGTTTTGTGTACCGTGAAGTCTAGTTGGCCATCTTGCCTCGCATAGTTAAAACTGGCATGCATAATATTCTCAGGAAGCATTTGAGGAGAGTTAGGATTACTCAACCAGCTTGTAAACATTAGCATTAGTAGAAGTGAGGTAACCTAGTGAATATGTCAGTGACAGTGTACCGTGGTTCAAAAATGGGTGCATTCATGCTCATTTTTAGTAAGACATTAAGGTGCATTTGTCACTCTCGACCCGGATGTAGTATATAGGTACCTGGTAGGAAGTACTGTACTTCCTGGACTGCTTTCAAAGCCTTATGCCAGCTTATACTATAGCCAGGGTAGTAGAATTATGTAGCTTTTGTAGGTGCCTCAAAATGCGAATGCATAGGTGCAGAATGAAACTATCATCATCATTATTTATGGCAAATCGAACCTACTGAAATAGAAACAAAGGGTTTGTTTCACATTCAAGTTCATATGTCCTTTGGAACAAAACAAAAAAAGGAGTAACCGGTTATACATTGGAGCAATGTTAATGTACATTGTATATGGTATAAGTTATCGTCCTTTGTTTAATTTAAGGGGAAGGTGATAGAAAGGTCACCTAGCTAAAGGGAGTTTGGCTGATATTGAACACTTGCTGTAAATTTACCTCAAAGATATATCAATGCAACAGAAAAACTTGTCAGTGGTTTATTCTCATATAGGTAGGCAAAGGGTAGAATGTGTGTAGTTCATGAAGTATTTCATAAACAGGCAGGGTTTTTGACATGGTCTGATGTATATGGGTTTTAGGTGCATGGATGAACATTGTAATGATGGTTTCACAAAGAGAACAATTAAGAAGAATGATTATATTTTTAATTGATACACTGCATTTTGCCAGGATCTGGAATTGTTGAATATTTGCATTTCTTGAAGTGTACCTAGATGGTCCAAGACCGAAAAAAAGAATCTTGATTTCTTCTATTACCCGGTAGCTTTGGAAGGTATCATACAACTTGTTGAGATTATCCAGCTCACTAAATCGTTTCCCTGTATATATATGTAATTTTCGTTTTGTAATTGTTTTTCATTATTTTTGTTATTGCGAGTCATATCCTGAATAGTACCATTACACTTGAATTGTTTATTCACCAAAAAAATTTCATGCTTGAGATATCTATTAGTGGAGGAAGTCAGTTGAAACACACATTATTGCCTGACATATCCTTAAAAGTTCAACACTAAACATGTGATTTCTTTAAAATGTAGGTGTTGAAGGGTTCCTGAGCATACTATTATTGGTTGTGTTAGACCCTCATAAATGTATAAAAAATTCAGGAATACACTATTGTCACTCCTCCAGCCTTTTATAACAAAATGCACTACCAATAACACATTCACCTTTTATTACGTTCCTGCCGTGTATCACTAGAAATCTTAAAGAGTGAGAAATGAGTTAGATGGTTTGAATTAAGTACATGAAATGCAAAAGTCTGCAAAAAAAAAATGATGTACCCTCTACCCCCTTTAGTATTCTTATCCGAAAATCTGCCACCACCCTGTACTTTTGTTTTATCCAATGTCAAATCATTTCTTGTTTGTGCTTGTTCATGGTATACTCAGTCACTATTATAACATCTTGCCAGAGTTCTTTTTCTTTTGTTTCATTCTTCTGTTCTCTTTACCTAATTATTTCGATTTAGACAGGGAAAGGGATAGAAATGGAAGGTCCTATAGTATGTAAGGTCAAATTGGACACAAGTTCACGTTTCTTTACTCATCAATTGATTGATGAGCTGTGTAATAGCAGCACCATATATATCTTACCATTATTTTTTATTGATATTATTTATGTGTAGTTACTGTGCACATCATTGCCTTGATCCATCCCTCTCTCTGTCACATATATTATGTAATGTCACATGTGAGCATGAAATATTCATACATAAAGGTTTAAGGTCAGAATTATCTGTATGCTTTGTATTTGCCAAATGTTTCCAGAGTGTTACCAATAATATATTTGCTTCTTTGTTTTGAAAGGAAAATAAAAGTTGTCATGTTATATCATTTATTCATGCAAATGCACTGTTATGTATCTGATGAGAATATGCCAGATCTGGTTATAAGCCTTCCTGCTACCATCTCTCTTTTCTTGTGTTTCTCCGTCTCTGTCTGCCCCTCTCTCTCTCTCACACACACACACATACACTTTCTCTCCCTCTTTCCTTTTTATCTCGATTCGTCCGTTTCATACCCCCTTTCAAAATTACACTTTCAATAAACATATTCTTGCTATAACTACAGTCAAACCTGCTTTAGTGACCACCTGTCTACAAAGACCACCTGTCTACAAAGACCACCTGTCTACAAAGGCCACAACTGTTGTTTCCCTTGAAAATGGTTTCTCATTGAATATGTACTAAAGTAACCTGTCTACAAAGACCACCTGTCTACAAAGGCCACTTTTTGTGTTTCCCTTGGGTGGTCGCTATAGACAGGTTTGACTGTATGATATAATAGAGCACACAAACTAATATACTAAATGAGGAAAAGAACACACAAATACGCTATAAAAGGAGTATGATCTTGTACGTGTTTTGTACTTATATGTAGTAGAGTACTGCAAAAATATTTTTGGAAAAAAAATAACTCTACAAACCCTTTCAGAAAGGATATATTGTTAGAGCTAATAATGGCACATAATGTCATTCAAGTTGGCAACAATAATATTTGTATTTTATTGCTTTATTAAAATTAATTATGTATCTGAAAACAATATACATGGGTGAGTATTTATCTCAAATGTTGCCAATTTAAAGATTTTTTTTTTTAACCTTTCTAGTATCAAAAGCTATGTAATCATGAAATAAAAAAAGATGCAGTGTGTGTAGAAAATTTTGTTCTTTCTACTTGTGTATCTTGCATATTTGTCAGGGCTCTAAATCAAAAGTTATTGAGTCTAACGAAAAAATGGTCGCAAAGAATTAACAGGATAAGCCCTAAAGCTGCCTCTTTCATTCACTTTGACCTTGTAAGGGTATTTTAAACTACTACACACAGAGCAATGCATCCATTTTTGTTATAGCAATGTCACACAAGTCCAGATACAGGTTAAATAAAGGTATTTGTAACAATGGAACCAAGTAACCGACCACAAAAGAAATTGATTTTCATAGGTTAGGGAAATTATACAAATGATAAATGATTAATTTAGATGACTCATCTAAATGACCTTGTAATTTAGGACAAAGTATGCAACTCCAAACGCCTCTATACAACAAAAAAGGTCTTGAGATATCATAATATCACAAGTTCCTATATCTGAGACTTGGACGAAAATCAGCCAATATTGCCTGCTTTCACAGCATTTGTTCATATGGACAATATACTAAAATTAGGATACAACAAATATTATTATAAAATGCAGGGGGTGGGGGGGGGGGAGAAAAATGTTTACAGCTCAAAAGGCCTGATAAATCTTCTACTAATAATTAAGATGTCTTTTTGAAATCACAATTATTCAAAAACAAGTTTGATGGTTTATCTGATGAGATTGTCTTGGTAAACCATATGATAGAGTCCAATTACACACATATGGCTCAGCACAATGACATAACCATCACCTACTGTTAAAGGGATTGTTTAACAATGTTGTATCTGAGTTATGGCCCTACGTGTTATCAGTGTCTCTGATATGGTGTTGTATTGATGCCCTAACAAAATTGCTCTTTAAAATGATCAAGAAGTGCCTCAAAAAGGTAAAAACCTTTGAGTGACCGGTCTTACCATACTAGTTTTCCCTAATAGACTTTATTGGTATGAAAATCGTTTGGCAAACGCAAAGTTTGTTTTTAATTTTCAATAATAAATAGGTTTATAATTATCATTGTAGCATGAGCTAAATCAAGGATTTTCTTTAAGGATTTAAGACAAAGTTACCAGATCCCTTTAAAGCCTGGAAAAGAAAGAGGTCCTCAGATTCATATGAATAAAGAATAAATTTCACAGTGATTTGGAAGTAGACATTGTAAAAAGACTTATTTTCAAAAATCAATTAAACTTCAAGGTACTGCACTAGAACTAGAAAAATATGTTGAGGACTGTTCTCATTACGTTACAGAAGGCACTCCGTCGAGATCGGTATTTGTAACAGTGACTGTTAAACCTTGGTGTGAGGAATCAATGATGAAATTTCCAGGGTCGACATGATCAACTGTCTGAATGATAATACCCTCAGTAGACAAGATCTCCTGATGTCCTAGAACTGGATCCTCTGTCACAAATGTGATGTTGCTCTGAAGGTCCTGGTGTTCGGAGACTGTTCCTTGGGATCCTTGAGCAACATTGTGTTCCATGTTCAAGGGTAAGTAGTTACTTGTGTATGGATTCTGCTTGAGGACAATAGCTTCAATCATGTCACTCCTGATCTCACAGGTGCCTTGAGTGTTGTCAGATGTGCTATTCTGGACATGTTGATTTACATTAACAAGTGACATTGTACCATGACTCACATTTTCCTGACTACTTCCAGAGGTTTCTTGACCACCTTCAGCAATTACTTGGTGAGTGTTACTGTTTACACCAGCTAAGACATCTTGGGAGAACTGTGTAGCTGCACTATTTCCAGTTAAATGATCAACTTCCACAGCCAATGAGCGAATGTCTTGTGAAAGATCAGATCCAGCTGGAGTATCCTGTTCGTTCTCAGTTGTACTGTCCCGGTCACCATGATATTTCCTCTTGCTCTTTATTCTTGTTGAAGTTCTGTGAGTTGCTGCAGCATTCTTCTTCCCCTGAGTCCTGATACTTTGTACCCTATGCACTAACCTTTGGAGGGTTTTTAACATGTCTTCAAGGAAACTCTCATCCTTCAAATGAGGAACCTGAGACTCCAACTTATCCAGCAGGTCCATGTTTTTTCTTACAAGACGTTTGCATGTGACTGCAGCTCGCTGTGGCCTCTTGGACCCTGATGCTTCTTCAGTTGGAGCCATTCTTGATTCCTTACCGGTATCCCCTGGCACTGTATTCCCTAGCTCCTCAGCAGTGTTCTGTTGAACTCTTTGAGGATGCTGCTCAGGATCACTGGCCAGAAGGACATTCCCATCTAAGAGAAACAGAGGGTTGTCTCGATATGCTGCTCCAAGCTGGTCCCAAGACCAACCAGGCACATGCTGAAAGATGGCACAAAAGTGTTTGCAAGGCAGATATAGTTTTGTCCAGTATGAACAAGTACAGGAGGGATACTTCTCCTCATCGCCAAAGAACACTTGATGTGTTTGGGATCTATCTCCCTTGACAACAAAGTGTCCATTCTGACCAGCGTGGATGTTCTCTGGGATGATGGTTGTTGTCATGCTCTTTTCCACATGCTCTACAATAAAACGAGGTTTACTGTGCAGGAAAGCAGGGATATCAGAGCTGTACTTGAGGTAACTGCTGGAATAGCGTGCATTGAACTCTACATACCTGTGAATCAACCGCAAGAAAAACAAAAAACACTTATTACATCTCTACAATATAGTGATCATATACAAAGCAATCATTTGGAGGAAAACTGAATTTATAACCCTGGAGGTTTGTAATTACAACAGGTTTCGTTATCACATGTAATTAAAACAAAATAAAAAGACCTTTAGTTTAAGTAATGAAAGGGCAATTTATTAAAAGAACAAAATTCAACAAATATTGCGCTCATTATTCAAGGTAACTATCAAATAATATGTTCTGACAGACTTTAGTTAACAAGAAAGGATTTACTTACTTTCTATATTCTCCTGGTAAGCATTTTGTGTAGAGGATAGTAATGATCTCACTCAGGCTGCAGTCTTTATTGTCGCTAACATACCCATGGTTGTACATGTCAACCTGCTGCTTGCAACCATTAACAGCATACATTGCAACTCTAACCCTCTCATTCTGGAAGAGGGTTGTCCATCTCTGAGGTTAGAGAAGGGGGAGCAAAAAAAAGGAGTCATATGGTGATCATGCATAAAAGCAAGAAGGATTAGTCTTCAAAAGATATTTTAAAAAACAGAAACTTTCATGTAAATGACGTGTTTGCCGATTTTTCTTGAGAGTTTCACGCAGGAAAATAATGACTCACAAATCACATGTACAACATTATTTTTTTTGCCATGAAAATAGCTGTTCTCAACAATGCATGTAAGTTTGTGTTGCAAAAGATTCTGGTTTTAAAGTAGAAGATATTCTGAGAGGATACCAGCGACTGTAAGATGGTTTTGGCTAATGGAGCAGATAGGTTCTACAAACCCAATGCAAAGTGTGGAGAAAGGTGTGAATGGAAAGAAGAAAAGGAAATGACTGAAGAGAAATACTACAGCAGTGAGAGGATCGAGGACTATATGTGAGGTGGGAAATTTGTAATCAAACTGAATTTGTTGTTTTTAAGGCATCTGTCAGGCATTTCATTAATCTACAGTTTTGGTAACAATCATAATGAATATTGAGTCATCTGTCATGTGCTCATTATGCTGGCAACATAAATTTTCAAATCAAATCAAATGAAGTGTTTGCAGTACATCATACAGATCCGTTGCAACACAATACACATGCAATAATGTAGCTTGAAGAGGTTGATTTTGGATGCAATACATCTATTTTACATGTATCACCACCGTCTTGATTTTCATGATGCAAAACAATTTATAAAATATGTCTTTAAGACAAAGGATGTGACTAAGATGACTTGCCTTCATACACGATAACCAGAACATGTTGAACCAGCTAGACACACCCTCATTCTCCTTCCATATCGACATCGTCTTCAGTCCTTTCAAAGCAGACTCCTGCTCTCTCACTGTGGTTGCCATGGCAATCCTCCGCAGTGTCTTGATGATGCGAGCTCTCACTAACCCATCAGATATTCCAGGTGAGTCCCTCAGCCATTCCTGCCATA
Organism: Hemicentrotus pulcherrimus; assembly: GCA_003118195.1. NCBI lineage: Eukaryota > Metazoa > Echinodermata > Echinoidea > Camarodonta > Strongylocentrotidae > Hemicentrotus > Hemicentrotus pulcherrimus. The sequence continues at coordinate 594,686 of BEXV01000018.1, read as the reverse complement.
GCGTCTCACAGCGTTGGAAGCAGAACAATGCAGTGGATCCTGTTAAGTAAATTATTTCCTCATTACTAACTCCCTATTAGCCATAAAAACGAGTACCGGTATATCTTGAAAAACAGTCTATAGCTCTTTATATAGATATCAATAAATGTGTTTTGAAAATTTAGTATCAAATTACCTTCAATATCAGATGTGCTTCCAAGGACCTTTAAAGGAGTCACACCAAGAAGCAAAAGTGTTTTGAATTGATGCAAAATTCATATCAATGCGAAGGGAAAGCCTTACGGATCAATTACAACAAATTTCTTCTTCAAAATATGTTTTGGGCCCGCAGAAATCAACTTTCAAAAATGTTAGTTTTGAGATCCAGATTTACCGCCTATTCGTATTTTTTTGTATTTTGTCGTAGTTCTTCGTGTGACGTCACACTCTGGACACGGCTGTTAAAAAAAGGCTGCTAGCTTCCGCTTGGTCTGCAACTAGACAGACCAAGCGGAAGCTAGCAGCCGGTACAGAGCTGTTTGTCAAGGGTGTGACGTCACTATTCAGAGCTCGCTACGCTCGTGTGTTTGGCTTACGTTCGGGGGCGCTTGGGGGTTTAAGAAGGGTCTTGAAAAATTGCATTTTACGCCTCTCCACGATAACTATATGATTTCTTAGCAAATTATTCGTGTTTTTCAAGAGAAAATCTTTCCATCCATATGTAATTTGTTGTAATTATCAGTTTTTAGTAAATTTTCTTTGTGTAGCTCCTTTAAGTTGATCTACTTCTTTGACAGGTTTCTTTTTTTTAACCATGGTAGCTTAATATCAGTTAAACAAGCACAATCCCCTTCTGTACAGGATTTAAATAATACAAACAACACTGAACTATCATGTAAATCAGATTTAATAATAACCTTTAAGTTTGATATTACTATGTCATGACCATTTTAATCTCATAGGTTGACATATATATTATATATATATATATTTATACTTCTTATATTTTAAATCAGCCTTCTATTGAATTAAAAAAATGTTATTATGTCATAATTCAGGAAAATGTTTTGATTTTCATATTCTATTTGTTAGTACTTCTATCCCATTAATTTTTCCAATATTAATCACAACTACATATTTTATAAATGATCATCTCAGAAAAAATAATGATAGTCCTACACCAAACAATAAGCTCTAGTTTTGGACTGTGTATCTTGCATGCACGATGAAATCAAAGAAACAAACCTGGGAAAACCATCTCTGTAGCTTCAATCTCAGGGTCAAAATAGTCCACCACAAACCCCTCTGGTTTCCAATCAGGATTCCATCTTCTAAACACACCCAGAGCCTCTGCGATGTCCTCCGTCGTGTCGCTATGTGAGACAAACATCCCAACCGCTGTATATCCCATGTTGGTCCTAACAGAGAGGAGGAAGAGGGGGAGGGAGTAGCCAGCACTCCGGTAGACAGCATCTAAGACTGTGAATGAGTTGCCATACTTGTTGAGAAGTCGGCTTTGCCAGCGTGTTTGGCAACAGAAGAGGAATTTGTCCGATTCCGAACCTGCGGGTAATGATTTCATATAATATGTGATTAAAGTCTTATCTGCCAGACAGTATAATGGATTCATTGCCTAGCTGTTTCCACGGTTAAAATCACTTCAAAGGGAATTTTACATATACAACTTAACAAATTTGTGAACAGTATATTATTTATGAAAAAAAAAAGGACTGCCCATTCAAGATGTAGTTACTGCTCTTATTTTTTTCATTAAAAGTACCAACAGAATACCTCAGAACTCACTTTTGGAATGCTTTGGATGATCTTGCACCTCTTTCCTACTTCTATCCATCTATTTTTCGATAATGACTTCCAATTCTTTAACAACTAGATTTTTACAATGAGATAATAACCCAACAATACTATCAAAAATTTGATGTTTTTGTGAAATACATATATTTTAATATAAAATGAAATGAAATGTTTCGCGCCAAATAAAAGATTCAGCATACCTGGTTGTAGTGGTCTGTATTCAAAGAAATCCTTATTTCCTTGTTTCCACAATGAAATCAACAGAGAGGCATTATGCTGGTCCACCTTTGTATGGACCTCCTTCTTGGCTTTCTGTACTGTATTGCGGATATCGATATCTGTCGGGTAGTAGCGTCTTCTCGTCCTTTCTGGTTGTTCGGTTGAGTGGAAGAGTGCGCTTTGTACATACTCGTCAAGATGCTTCCTTATTTCTGGAACCTTGGAGATGCCCTTTGCTGTCAGCTCAGCTATCTTGTGGATGATTCTGGGATCTAATGCTTCCCGTAGACCTGCAGCCTGAGGCAAACATATCACCAGCAATTCCAGTTAGACAGCAATTGTATTTAGTCCATTATATCATGACATGATGAATCCTTTCTCATACATTAATTTGATTCCTTTGCAAAGGGAGGACTAGCTTTGCATGATTTTTCATTTCACTTCCATAAATCATTGGTTCTTCTTCTAAACAGAATAAAACAAAAGACAACAAAACAAGGCAATCTAGTTGCTACACTTTTCATTTATCAACATGATGTCTACATGTATCTCAGGCTTATTCTCAAACAGGTAAACCCACTGGAGAAAAATATTATCACACGCACAGTCATTCAATTATTGAACTAATAACTCAAAGTACATGAAAACCTGCTTCTGCAAGTTTGTCAAATGTATCTCAATTAACTAATTAGATAATTAAAAGGACTCCAAATTGTCCAAGAGATTTTTCTTACAATGTTGTTGACTGGATGTCCTCTATGTGATGAGAGTGATGGTAGACTGACATAGAAGAGTGTCTCTGTACGGATACAGCTGGCATCAGTCTGGTATTCTTCTCTCAGTTGTCTTTTCACAAGGACCTTGGAGTGACCCGTTGGTTCTAATCCTTGAAACTGGGAGAAAAATAATTCAGAGTTGCCTACTAGAATCATACAAGCAGCCCTAAAACTAAAACATACATTGCATCTTAGTTGACAAGGTTAAGAAGAAGATAAATTTTGAAGTTCAATCATAAATGATGATAAATTTGTTCAATGATGTTTGATCTTTGATGATGATTATTTTGCCAGATTGCTATTAAAAGAGAGCTTGTATATGCTTGTAAGTAAACAATCAGGGGACCTACGGCTTTAAGTCCTCTCTGAGGGACTTACGAGTAGACTTAAAAGTAGAAGCGCACTGACTTGATTTCAAACAAGGGATCTCCTGGTTACGAGACTAATGCTCTATAACTGAGCCATTAGTAAGTTTCAACACATGAATACTTATAATCTAATTCAGGGATATATATTGATTTCCCAGACGATGAAGTCAATAAACTTTTACTGTTGCACTTACGGTAAATAAAAATAAAATACTTTTTGTATTGGTAGAAAATTTAGATCAAAATGAATGATATTGAATACTTCATGAATGCCTATCAAACATAACCATCAAGTGATAAACCATAATAAAGCTAAGCTACATAACATCAGTAAAATATAGGATGATTTGCCCAATAATTCTTAAAGACTTCTGCGAGCATTACCTGTACTTTGTGGTCTGTGAACCTTAGAATCTGTACAACATACACACTGGCAGGACAATCAACCTTCTTGGTATCCTGAACTAGCTTCCTCTTCTTCCTTCCAGTGCTCTCTTGATTTGTTGCATTGCTGAACTGTACCAGAGCCTGCGAGTATAAGCCAGATGTATGATTAATTGCATCACTAATGGTATCAATATTGTGACAAGGGACCGTGGAACTTTCCTTTCATTCAATTTTACTCTGGTCTTTGACACTTTTAACAATTATTCTGAGATTAAAGATAGAGACTTACCCTCACTGAAACCTTTATTTTCCTATAATAGGCAAACTCTTGGTCTGTATTTCCACATGGTTATCTTGACACAAACAGGGCAATGTAAGTAAGATTCCAAGATCTTCTTCGTACCAGTTTGATCAAGAAATATACCTGTACATAGCAAGACTATCCCCCCTTTTTTCTTTAAAATTGACCTTCTGACATTGAAGTTGGTGTGGAGTGGAGCTCTATATTTGGAATAAAGTAAATTACAATTCAACAATGATACAGTGCCTCTCAAATCCTGAGCAAATAATGATCGACTCTAAAGCCATTCAAATTACCTTTCTCTTGGCTTTGGTTTTTTCATTCCTGTCCTTTCCTTGATGACATATCAGGACATGACGATGCATGTAGAAGAATGGTATTCCATCACATTCTATCTTAGGAGACTGGCCACCGTAGTCTAGTCGAAACCTTAGAAAGGACTTGCCAGGATCAGGAATACATTCTACATGTACAAACAAAGTTATTGATAAATTCTGTATTTGCCATGATGATAACAAGATAGAATAGGACTGCAGTGACTGCCATCTGTACCCTAGAAGGAAGAGAAAATGATGTTTCTGCTCTCGTCTATAGAATTAGATATCGTTCAGCATTTTCTCTTCTTAAATATCATTTCGTAGGCTAGACACAACACTCATTCAATTCAGATCTACTAGATCAATGTACACATTGCAAAGATTTCTTTCTGCGACAGCCACCTATTCACTATTTCATCTAACCCTAACCCTATTTTATCATATTATTATTATTATTAGATGTATCATTCTAAGCTGTAGCTACCCATATTTTTTTCTTCAAGTGGAGTGGCTGTAGCAAAAAGAAGTCTTCCCTACACATTTGTACACACAACACTCAGTAAACAACACAATTTCAGCAAAAGGCGTTGTATGAAGTAGCATT
>BEXV01000018.1:560474-582185 GCA_003118195.1 Hemicentrotus pulcherrimus | reverse complement strand
AATGCGTACCCTAGATAACACTGAGTGTGGGGGGGGGGGCACAGCCCGAATGGTGGGTAGTGCTTGTCGCATTATCTTCGGGAAAAAATTCTACTGGTGTTACTGTTAGTGGCCCATTAGTGACTATAAAAAATATAATTATGCTCGTCCTGGTTATTTGGGAATGTATCAGTTTGCAACAAAAATGGAGAAACGCGCATTTTGTTGAAAATCATGTGATCTCACGAACATTTATAAATCACTTGTATGGAATTTTGAAAATAAGTCATGGTTGAATTTCATTTGGGGGCTGGCGCCTATGATCACTATAATGGTCACATTGATATTTCACTTCATTATTCAGGGAAGACGATGAGCCCTTCGATGGGCCCCTGTTTACGATTTAATCAATACTAATTACCTGAAGCACTGCGATGGAAGGTGTAGGTGCCCGCGGTGTATTGTAATCATCCATGACTATCAGCAATAGGTTCAACACGTCTTATAGCATACTTTATATGTCTTAATATTCCAGTCAACAAAATACAGGGTTTTTCACACATTTCCTATTTGGCCGTGATGAAAAGCAAAGCTAGGGGCCTGGCTCATGCGCCCGAAAAATTATGCAACATTGGTTGAATTAAAAAGTAACTTTAGTATAACGCATTTGACATAAATGTATGCAGAAAAAATATACTTTATCTGAATATAGTCTGATGCCCTTGTATCACGTGTGTTATTTTGGAAAATTAACATCAGATGTTTGGCACCAGAAACAATATTTGGCTATCAAATCCTCATACCAACAATGTATAATTATTGTATAACCGAAATAAAGATTTGCTTTGATCCTTTTACCCTAGAAACATTTCAAATCAGTTCTGTAAATTATAGAGTTTCTGGTTCTGACCCACAGCATGACGAGAACAGTCCATTAGAGCTTTACCATAGTTGTTACAGTTTACTAGGGTGTTAGCTCATCAAATTCACACTCGATTCACTCGTTTTAACAAAATAATTGACATCATTTTGTGCCGTGTGCAAAGGTGCTAGGCAGAGTGTGAATTTGATGAGCAAATTTTCTAATGGGGTGTTTTCCTCATGAGGGTCCCTTTGTAGCAACTTCAAGGCCTTGTGGGTCTTAACCTATGCCACACATTTTACTTTCATTTTGTTTATATTGGGTTTTTTACACCAAACAAACATAATTTTCAGCCAAACTATATGTCTTGAAATGCCTAAAAACAGTGCATGGTACGTAGGCCCCTGTAATATTGGGCACTTTGGTCAATAATAATATCATTTTTAGCATTACATCTTACTGAAGAAACCGCATTCACATAAAGGTAAACACTGTTTCCCTTTTGGTGCCGTCTATATGCCAGACTAAGGCTATAGCAAAATGAATATTGGCGGTTGCCTTCATCTTTAATATTTTCTGATCATTATGTCATTATTTTGTCCGTATGAATTGTTGCAGGTGCTTTGGTAATACTACTACGGTCATTGCACCTGCTTTTCCCTTTCCCTAATCAATCAATGGATGTATTTGAAAAATGTTTGGCAGGTATAAGCTCACATGGTTGACCAGGATGTTAAGTCAATGTTTAGGCCTACACTCAATCATGTGAACGAAAATTGATATAATGAATGGGAGTGTGAGAGGTCACTGCACTTCTTATTCTTTGACGGTGATCGGGGGAATTGGCGTATATAGATACATGGGAACCTACCCCAAGCGGCAAAACAAAAAAACTTCAAAAAAGGACGAAAAAAATACAAAAAAGGAGAGAGAGAGGGGGAAAAGCAACCTGAAAGAAGACGATATGATTTTCCTTCCACGCCCTCCTCTTTGTCTATGACCTTGTTGTCTTGTATTTCATCTGATATCTCATATTTTCCGTGCCCCCTGACACTGGTGTCCCTTAGTATCTGGACCTACTACTTCTACGCTACGCCAGTGATTGGCAGTACACTCTGGCATCANTGGTGTCCCTTAGTATCTGGACCTACTACTTCTACGCTACGCCAGTGATTGGCAGTACACTCTGGCATCATATGTGTTTGAACAGTAAAAGTTCAGCACTACAATGTTTATTATCTCAGGCCATCTTCTGCATACAGCTAAGATTGCGATGCGGGTGAACGACTGCGAATCATATCTATCCAAAGAAAACAAATGCAGAGATTGGCTCTTAAAATATCCACCCGTAGTCTCATCATCATTGGTTTGATTTTGGTTCGTGGGGAAACAAAATCAAATTCATTTGAAGGCGCTTGGTCATAAAATAAAAGATTATTGAATAAATTCAGCAAGGATGCTATGAAAAGATTATCACTTGATTACTTCCTTTGGCTTCTGTTATCCTGAGATGTATCACTGGAAGAGACCAAAAGACAATCTGGAGCTGAGACACGCCTTAATGATGACGTTTTCCCCATCATGTTCTCCTATCCTCGAGATGATTGTCGTCCTGGTCCAACCTCCTGGCATTCTTCGCATTCACGACCCAGCTGGGAGGGTAATAGGCTATGCCCAAACAAGGACCGAGGTCAATTAAACGAGGAAGCGGACCCGAGAGCTCCACGGCGAGAAGAATGAGATAAGTGATTCTAGAGGGCTACATGTAGAGCAGTTATCTACGCTTGATGTAAACTCCTTCTTCTATAGAGAGAAATGGGTCATAGCAATTACCATTGGCAGTGGTTGAAAGAGCGTCTTCCGACATCAGAAATGTATTGTAACTAAAATAGAATTTTAAAGTCGATAGGAGAAGGGTCAGTTTCTTTTTTTTACTCGAAATTGGTTCTAGAAATACATGTTTACCTCATAATTATGAGAGAAACGTCACCAGTAAGGCATGTCTCGTAGATGAATAATTCATTATTAAAGAACAGTCAGTAGCAAATCAGTGAAAATTACTTTTATATAGGCCTATTAAAAAATTCACGTAACAAAACATTAGGGAAAATGTGCTTTTGATAATATTCTACCTTCTGAGTGACGTGATCTGCTTCAATTGAGATCTCTCTTCTTTTGTTTACAATAAGCATAGTGTCACCATCTATTTTTTTAAATTTATGTATCGATCACCCAATCAACTGAATATCAATAAATATTGATAAGAATTTCCCATGATAAAATCAACATGGGAAAATGATTTTTATTTTAAAGGGGCATCTACAAAGGGAAAAATTAACAAAACCTACACCATTTTAGACATTGGTATATATACCCCTACATCGTCATGATTGTGATTACAATACCAGGGATGATATCAATATTTGTTTCTTTCTTCACGTAGTACAAGATACTGCTTAATTAAGCAACATACCTTGCAGTTGGGTGTGATGGATGGAATATTAATTTTCGAGCAAGCGAAGCAAGCGAGCAAATATTATAAGATTTGCGAGGACCCAGTGCGAAAAATTACATCTTAAAAAGAAGACAAGAAATAAAAGCCTGATGAGTATTAAGCACAATTTAATAAAGAAAGATTGAAAATTCCTTTCTATAAGTAACATGATTATAACATCTATAAATGCAAACGAGCGTTGTGAGCGAGCTTTAGGAAATATTGGAGAAAAGGGGGCTCTAAGTCGCCTTGAAGTAGGGGTGCATGTTATGGAGAAAGGACTCAGTATAGGCACTTATCAAAAAGAAAAGCACAGTTATTAGAAGAAAAAAAAGTGCACGTGTCAAAATTAAAGAGGCACTTTTCATAGGTGGCATTTAGGAGAAAGTGAAGGGAGTTCGTATTAAGAAGGAAAAGGTACACTTATTAAAAAGGAAGAGGGGCACAAGTCAGAGGAAAAAGGGCAACAATATCAGAGGGGAAGAGGGGAATTTCTCGCACCTGGGAAGACGTACTCACCAGAGATAAAAAAAAAAAGAGGAAAAGGACATTATTAGAAAGAAAAGGGGCACTTGGTCTATGTAAAAAAGGGCTTTTTTTTGGGGGGGGAGGGGTAACTGAAAATGGGGACACAATACCCCCACCCCCNTGCCACCTCTGGCATGAAGGGCGAAAAATGAGAGAAACAACCCGGGAAATAATGTCATTTCGGCAACATATTTTGTAAGTCGCTGGTATCGAATTGGAAATAAACCACGTTTTAATATTGAGGGGTCAACGAGTTTATAGTCTGATAATTATCCTTATATTGTTTATTTTAATTACACGGCTATGTTTTATCATTTTACAAAAATTGCACAGCTAGCACATACATTATCAATAATGTATAGTCTTCAGCATTTATTATAAGTTTTTGTTGGATTCCTTATAATTGTACTTTCCGTCGATGTAAAGGTGTTGTGGTCGAGTGGATACATCAGCGGAATGTCGATCACAAGGTCCGCGGTTCGAGTCCCGCTGCGGCACTATTGTCCTTTGGCAAGACATTGACCTGCATTTGCCGCACTCAACCCAGGTGATGTAAATGGGTACCTGGCAGGAATTAATTCCTTGAAATGCTAGGCGCTGTAATGGCAGCCATGCTTAAGCCAGGGTAATAATCGGGAGCGCCAGGAGCCTGTCAAGTTTGACAGATATGAGGGCTATACAACGGAACCCAATATTAGTATTAATATCAGACCGCATTATTACCTTTAAACCAGTCAATACACAAGGTGCAGCTTAACTCTCAATGTACTATACTCCACAAGCGTACAACCCAATTCAGAACGCGAGAATCGACCAGACCGCCGCAAGCATTATTATAATCGCGCACGAATAATACCACAACGTGCATCGTACAAACTCGTATATATGCATCCGTGGTGAACGTTTTGACATGTGTCGTAGAACACTTACATAATTACCATGTGCATTTCATGCATTGATATACACATCTGTTTTCTCCTTTGGTATTGATGTAAAGGAATGCCATGTGATGCATAAACCTACCTCCCATCTCTTTATAAAGCTGTCATGTTTCATTGAGATGAACACACTTTCTATTCGAAGCGATCAGCCAGGATGATGATGATGATAATGATGAGTGTGGCCTTATGGTTTATGCAGATGACAATTCAGTGAAATACTAATCTATATTGAATAAGATAAAGTGCGTATTAAAGAAATAAGAATCATGTAAAATATGATTATCGGCTATAACTCACCAAGTCAATATGAGACTAAATTTAATTCAATTTAAACACAACACTTTATTCAGCATTTATGTGTACGAGTGAACATAAACGTATTTCGACCCAATTATGTCGGTAATTTGTTCTCAGTTAGTTTTTTTTTTTTTTATCACCCTCCGCTTTTTTCTGTCTGTCTCTCTTTCTCTCTTTTGCGAATTCATGTAACCATCATAATGTCTCCTTTTCTATTGTGATATGAATGTCTGACTCTTTACCCTAAAATATTTCAGTATTTTCTGTCTGTATATCTCTTTCTCTCTCCCATCTCCCCCCTCTCTCTCTCTCTCTCCCCCTCTCACTCTTTCTATCTGTTGCTCTCCAGCCCCTCCTCCTCCTCCCCTTCCTCTCCCTCCTCTTCTTCCTCCTCCTTGCCCTCCTCCTTCCCCATATATCTCTCATCCCCTCTCTTTCATTGGCTGGTGGCCATGCACCTTGCATTATAATTATGCTTTGTATTGGCGCCTGTGTAGTGCGTGCTGTTGCTAGCATCCCAATGATGCGTTCCCTTGGCTCCTCGAATGCTCCACCGGCCTTGCAATATTACACAACACACACGAGACATAGCGAAATATATAAGAAAATACATAGTGTATTCATACTAACACACAAACCTCAATGATATGTATTGGATCAAGGCAGTATTGAATCCCTAGTATAGTGTATGACAAGCAACAAATAGAGATGAAAATATGAAAAACACACTTTTAGGCCATAGCGATAGATAGGTTAAGAAAGATAGGTATATTACACTACACTGTTAGACGAAAATAGTACATTGAATGCGGACTCATAAAACCAAGTAATACAGATGCTAAGAATTAAATAAACGTATGTAACTATGCTTGAATTAATTATATGGTTGTTTTTAAAATGATTGCTGATTGATTTCTATTGTGAATTATATTTTGCTATGAAATTAAGATTTTCCCAATATCATCTCATAATCAATCTCATTTATCAAGCCTTACTGAGGCTAAGTGCGGAAACCCAAAAGATTCCCCTTTGAGACATTATCCATCATCACCCGAAAGGAAACAAAGCTTAATAATCCCTCTTCTATTAATTCGTCTTTGACCTGTAACCAGAGTTGTAAATAATACAGACACAACGATGCATCTAACAGACTTCTATCATAGTTACAGCTGAGATCATCTTTCATAATGAGCTGTGATTGATTCTAGAATTCTGGGGTCTTCTTGTGGATCGCGGGTAAAGAATTAAGATATGAACAAGGGGAATGACAGAATGTACTGTACGAGAAATGAAATGATGTGGTAGTGGTGGTGATGGTTGTGGTGATGATGTTTATGATGATGATGATGATGATGATGATGATGATGATGATGGTGATGATGGTGATGATGATGATGGTGATGATGGTGATGGTGATGGTGATGATGATGATGGTGATGATGATGGTGATGATGGTGATGATGATGATGGTGATGATGATGATAGTAATGATGATGAGGATGAACATGATAATGATGATGGTGAGGAGGAGGAAGACGAGGATGATATTGACGACGACGACGACGATGATGATGATGCTTATCATGACGATGAGGATGAAGATAATGATGATGATGCTGCTGCTGCTGCTGCTGCTGATGATGATGATGAAGATGATGATAGTAATGATGATGAGGATGAACATGATAATGGTGAGAAGGAGGAAGACGAGGATGATATTGACGACGACGACGATGATGATGATGATGCTTATCATGACGATTAGGATGAAGATAATGATGATGATGATGCTGTGCTATTTGCTTGGTCAAACACACATGATTTTATGCATCTTCCAATACTTACACTACGACTGAGCTGCCCTCTCCCCATGAAAACCTGTATGGCCATGCCAATGCTTTGAAACAAACTAGTCCACTAGAATCCGTAACTCGACCCACTTCATGTTGACACATTGGCAGCTGAGTCATGTACACTGCAGTTTTAGACACAAAGTCCTGGAGCTGAATTACTCAGCGATCGTGTGTCATAAATCATGTTGTTCAAAATTACAATGTGTTGAGATTTGCTATGTCGGTACTATAGAGCTTTATTTTATGCTGGATTTCAACACAACATAAATAAATTGGTTATCATATTCATCAAGTCAAGGAAATCTATGTCAAAAGTAATTACTTTATTGTATTTGCTTTAAGTTACAAACATTAGGACAGTCATAACTTAGGTCTAAGTTAAAGGTAAAGACCAATATTGGAAACGCCCCGATTTCAAAAAATGAAATGGAAGCTCTCATTACCAATCATGTGAAAGAATATGTTTTGACTATAATACATGATAATAAAAAAAAAAAACTGCCGGGAAACCGCCTACTAATTCATATATTTGGTAAATTTGTTTTTATCTCATGGTCTGTGAGATACAGGGTAGTCCAATATACATCTTTCTGTGTATAGTGCTTGTAACTTTACGAAGAATGGGCCAAATTTCTTATCATTTTGATGCTAGATGCTAGATGGTCAACCTTTTCCGATCGATTCCACAACGTTTCTTTCACAATGCAATCGCATGACCATAACTGGTCTTTACTTTTAAAGAAAAGAAATATTCAAGTTAAGAGGCCCGTGCAAGCTTCTGTCCTCTTATAAGATGGATGTCTTCTCGTTTGAAATGATATTGTGTAGTCAAGGGAATCCCCATGGGCCTAATTATATTTGCATCATCTCCTTTTGCTTTGGTTTTATTATGTAACCATAAGTTTTTATTTTAGTTTTGTTATCGTAATAGCCTAAATCGTTGAACATTTTATTCTAGATTATACCATACCGTGAACATGTATTGCCGTTGATTTAACTCACTTAATCGTAATTCACTCCCTATATAAAACATTCAATGGATAAAATATAAATAGCTTTATTTGGGTGCACTACTCTGTGCGTCGTATTTGGAAACACCTTGGTTTCATTTACTCTAATTTCAATTGAGGGGTTGACAGTTGATTTTCAAGCCGTTTTATCGAAAATTGAAATCATTAATTTCTATAAACAGGAGTTCTAAGGTTTCCCGTATGTTCCAGGATTATGAGCAATATCGATATAGGTGACAAAAACAGATGCAAGAAAATTAAACCAAAGAAATATTTGACTTTGTATATAGCATTTTATAAAAAACCTATCAAAACAACAGTTCACGTTTAGTTTTATGTGTTTTACATATCGGGTATCCATAGCCATAGTCATTGATACAATGAACGCTTCAATATATGGATTATTATGTAATAAGAAGATTGAAGCAGAAATAGAAGAAGAAGCAGAAGAAGAAGAAGAAGAAGAAGGAGAAGAAGAAGAAGAAGAAGAAGAAGAAGAAGAAGAAGAAGAAGAAGAAGAAGCGGAAAAAGAAGAAGAAGAAAGAGAAGAAGAAGAAAAAGAAGAAGAAGAAAAAGAAGAAGAAGAAGAAGAAAAAAAAGAATGAAAGGAAGAAGGAGGAGAAGAAGAAAAAGAAAAAGAAGAAGAAGAAAAGAATGAATGAAAGAAAGAAAGAAAGAAAGAAAGAAAGAAAGAAAGAAAGAAATGTTTTATGTGGCAGAGTTTAAATACAGGGCTTTCAAGTAAGACTTCAGGAAGATGTAGTGTGGAGTGCAGCCATGTTTGTTTCAAATGTCAGATGTGTAGGAGCGGTTTGGATCTTGAAATATTGTGCTGGTAAAGGTCATATAGATAAAACCATGTATTTACACGAATGGGATGTGGAGAACCAAAAGACACCCCCCCCCCGAAGGGAGATTCATATCGAGCAAGATGGAAGCATATACATTGTAGAAGGAGAGAGAGAGAGGGGAGGAGGCAGGGAGAGAGAGAGAGAGGGAGAGAGGGAGAGAGAGAGAGAGAGAGGATGGGTCGGATAGTGAGGATGACATTCCTACCATGGACCTACTGTCCATGTTCCTACCGACACCACAACTGACAAACATTATTGCGCCTATGCTGCATTCAATTTGAATCATCTCATCCCATTTACGATGCAATCGATTCCTGATGGAATTTGATGATTACTTTTGCTCATTTCATTTTAGCATAATTTTGTCATGATATGGGCGTAATTGTGGGTCATCATGTCAGTAAAATTTGAAGTTCAGGCTCGCACATGAAAACGACAATATGCTTGATAACAGTCCCGTACTTAGTAGTCACAAATTTGATAGAGACATAAACAACCAATGGCTGCTGATTTATTTTAGAATTAGATCAAGTTTCTGTTTGGGCATGATTTTAAGTTTTTTAACCAGTAACCGTTTTGGATTGAAAATCAACGAACCAAATCAACTGAAAACAGGTTTCAGAATGTTAGCTTGGGTGGTAGCCGATATTGTTTATTCCATTGAACTAGATGGAACAGAGTAAACTGAGAATATTAGGTGCACCTAATCTTTTAATGATTTTGTTGTGAATATTAAATCATATTATTTGTATCCTTTCTATACATTGCTTAAACAATTGTAACAAATTCAAAATAGTAAAATATGTTTATAAAATCTGAACACGCAGTGGCGGATCCAGGGGGGCCGAAACGGCCCCCCCCCCCTATTGGCGGCGCAAAAAAAGGAAGAAAAAAAAAAGAGGAAAAAAAGAAGAGGAAAAAAAAAAAGAAAGGAGAAGAGGAGAAGAAGAAAGAAAAGGAGAAGAGAAATGAAAGGAGAAGAGAAAAGATAACGAAATTATTGAATAGAGGGGGGCCGGGTCGGCCGCAATAAAATCTCGAGTCGCGGATTCAAAGTTAAACGTTAAGAACAGCCCCTGCGCTACAAAGGTCATCACTCTTGAGTGAGACACTTGGAAAGGGCACAATATTTTTGGTGTCTTTTAAATAGAAGTTATACTAAACAGTCAAATTTTAAATGAACGGTAGGGCCGCTTCATAACTCTTATTTTGCCCTTTATTTGGATTCAGTTTATAATAACTCACTTGTGCTTGTATTTGAACTCATGTTGGTAGTAATCATGGACAGGGGCGGCAATCCTGGGCCCGATAGGGAGACACGTCCCCCAGGAATTTAGAAATATAGCTAGAAAGAAATATAGCGGAAAGAATGTACATATTAGGCTCAGGGATTTTCTAGAATACATAAGTTCAGCATGTAACATTGCAAAATCTCGCTTGGTCGCTACGCCCTGCCCCTTGCCTGATAACACAACACTATGACGCTCCCGTCAGTGATTTATCCATGGTTGGTGTAATAGATTTTTTTCCATTTCATTTCTACTAACCTAATTGTGTGCCATCACAATCATGATTGTTTCATTTTCCCTTTAAAGCAGGTGCGTAGCCAGGGGCGGTAGGGGCAGTAAGATGACATAGGACAAAAAAGGAGCAGACAAAGAAACATTTTTGAAAATTCTGACGAGTCGAGAATGTTACAACGAATCGTCTTCTTTCTCTAATAATTTAATGAAATGTCAAAGCTTCGCGCATCACTCGGGAGGGGGCAAACGAATTCAGACAAGGATTGGGAGTCGAGAGTGGTAAAACGAATCGTCTTCTTTGTCTAATAGTTTAATGAAACGTCAGAAATTTACGCGCTACGCGTGGGCAGGGAAAACTGGATTTAGAGAAGGATTAAGAGACGAGAATGGTACAACGATTCGTCTTCTTCCTCTAATAATTTAATGAACCGTCAAAGCTTACGGGCTACGCGCGGACAGGGGATAACTGAATTTAGACAAGGAGTAGAGAATGGTACAAAGAATCGTCTCCTTTCCCTTATGATTTAATGAAACGTCAAAGCTTCCGCGCTTTGCGCGGGAGGGGGGAAACTGAATTCAGACAAGGATTAAGAGTCNAGACCCACCAAATATAGTTATCTATTATCTAATTTCACCTCCAAATATTTAGCCCATTATTGTTTGAATTATTTGAAATGATATTCATTTAAACTCTCTCCCTCCCCTATATACCGGGGGGAAACTGAATTCAGACAAGGATTAAGAGTCTAGAACGGTACAACGAATGTTCTTCTTTCTCAAGCAATAAGGTCAAATATGCCCGAATATGAGTTTTTGATATCTTTTCTCGTTTATGTTGGTGATAAATAACACTTTCACAATATTAAGTCAAATTGTTGCTCGTATATGAAATAGAAAATATATGCCATGTTTTGTATATATGATGAAAAAGCAAGAATAAGATTTCATAAAAAATAAACTGATTTTTCATTTTATTCTTTATTCTTACTTCTTGAACAAACTTGGATTGAATTGAATTGAATCAAACCCTCTTTTGACATGATGCCGATGAAGCTTGCTCAAATGAGCTTGCCCGACCTTACACCAATTAATTAATTTTGTAGGCCTACTGTGGATTCCATGCAGCCACAGGTATGCTATCATAACAGGTGTTATGCCAGGTATTTGTTCAGGAGTAATGTTGATGATGGAAATGCCATAAAACTGGTACTATTCAAACTTGGAAGTGCATTGTAGGCATACTATTCAAACAGGGCTGAACACACCTCAGCAGTTTTGTAATCAATATCAACGCCACGCGATGACGTCACGTTATCTTGGATCACGTGACTATACCCTGGTTGCGAGTAATTCTAAATTTCATCCGTGTGTGGGGGTAGCAGTGTTCCGTGCATCTTCACTCTTCGTCTCTGCCTGCCAGGATCTAAGACGTATCGTCTCATCCGTGTCTTAAGTTTCGCTCGTTCTTGGTGAGTAATTTACCTATATTAAAGGGAAAAATCACGAAATATGCTCATTTCACCGCCTCAAAGTCTGACTGATGTATGGTGGTATTTTATGAGGGTTTAATTTTTGGTTACAAAGCAATGAAGAGTTTCGAACTTTGAAATGAATCTGTCAAGGTGTGAACTGCGCAATTTATCGATTTTCAAAGGGCTCCTCGGATTTTTTCTGAACAAATTTTTATTCCAGAATAACCGGTTGGTTAATTTGTGTAAAACCTTACGATTGAGCTGAATTATCCATTCTCACTATACTCATTTTATTTTACAATTTAATTTATGATGTTATTTTGAGGACAAAAACATATCGAAAGCGCTCCAATGATGCATGTTTTTTTGTGACAATTAAGCCGTCTCAAGATGATCAATCCACAATCTACCAAGTGCTCGAAAGGAGCTGTATTTCAAGACTTCTCAAGATGTGAGTGTGTGTATGCAGGCACTATTAAATGCTACATGCTAGGAATGCCGGATAATTAACATATTCTCTCTCTGCGAAGGGTTGGGTATCTCTCTGCTCTACCATTGGCTGACTCGATGACATAAATTTTCTCTCTCGCCGACGACGTTCACCCTCCAAATACGTATTGACTTTCAACAAGAAGATTTCCTTTCAGCAAGCTTCCTTTCTAAAATTCCTGCCCTTTCTGACATCATCACGCTTTAATTACACCGAACATTTTTCTTGCCCTCACCCCCCCCCCGATTAATAAAGATCATAATCCTTCTTAAGTAGGTGATTGTCATTCTTGTGCGACGAAGTGTCGCCTTCTATCTGTTTTTAAAATATTTTTTACATCCATTATTTATTTTTTAAAAAAAAATCATTCTTCATCTTGTCTCTCTACATCTATAGGATTTTACCCATTTGATGATCCCTTTATCTCCAAAAGTTAACATTGTACTTTTTTATTCATTATATATATTTTTGTGTTTTAACTACGTTAAAACACTCATTTAATATAACTAATGAAACTGGATGAAAAACACATACTATAATTGCAGCCCGTATTGACACCGCTTGTCCATTCCAAACGAGATCATGATTATTTGCTTGCGCATCTATAGAAAACCGGACAAGTACTATGCAAATGCAAGGGGGTTTTTACGACTGAACAAATGTCATTTTCAGTCGGGGTTTTCTTTTTCTTCTCTTTAAAGCGACTTCGCATCTATCGATTGCTACACCCCGTTTCCAGGTGACAGTGGGTCCTGTTCAATGGAAGGGGTTCGGTGTATTGTTCAGTTCGTTGTAGCAACGCAGCCGCAGACCCCTCTGAGTGCTATAGAAAGGGACACCACACCATGCTTGGAAGTGGTGTGGATTCTAATCTATACTACTGTTATAAAATTTAAAATGATTAGCGACATTAGCTTAGCATGGAATTGTGCTAGACTCACCAAATAATCCAAGCACTTAATCGTGCTTTTAAATTTGGATATAAGGGAATTGAAACAAATGGTAATTCTCGTGTATACTTCATAGGCCAAATAACAAAAATAACGTTTCTCGTCCTCGCCCACTTCCTTTTTGGCCACCGCCCCGCCGCCGCCGCTTCTTAAAAAAAACAACAACAACTATTTACAGTTAAGCAGGCTTGTAGCACGTAAATTCGAAATGTTTAGAATAGTGGCATCATGGGCGAGTCAAAAGTACTTAATTTATTCAGCGTTCCATACTTTACCATATGCCCTCCTAGAATGTCCAAAATCGGTTGAAATTTGTTAGAACCCTCCTCAGGACGTCGATCAGTTACATGTATGTCCACCCTNCCCCCCCCCCCCAATAAAAAAGAGGCTGAGAAATACATTTCTTGAAAAGTCCAGACGAGAAATGCGTTGTTTTTGTTATTTGGCCTTCGCTACACGGTGAACAGTGAACACAAAATAAAATCCAGCCTTTTCAAATCGAAAAAACAAGCTTTTTATTACAAGCGGCTTGCAAGGCAGATTGGCTGCATTCGGTCAAGCTGGTGTGCGATCGATGTTATTGTAGAGTTATTTATTATTCATCAAAGTTCAGCTCCAAATAGTTAGCACACTATTGTCTGATATATTTGAAATGATATTCATTTCAACCCGATTAGCCACTGAAACTGGCCATCAATATTTTTTAAAAGATTCATTCGTGCTCACCCAGCCAGTTGGTATTATTGGATTTTCGGTTACAGGTTTGTTATACTACAGTAAAATACTTTGTATGGGTTTAGTTGGTATACATAACATCATATACAGACTGGTGGTATCGATTTGATATGAAATTTGAAATGATAGCGACACTAGGTTAGCATGGAATTGTGCTTTATAGACCCACCAAATGATCTATGCACTCTTATAATCATGCTTTTAAATTTGGACATTATGGAATTTGAAAAATGGTGTCATTTTCTTGTATATACAATGTACTTTAGCTACATTCGTTGTAAACCGTGAACACGATTGTGAGTCCAGCCTTTTCAAATCGGAAAAAAGCATAAGCTTTTCTCGCAAGCGGCTTGCAAGGCAGATTGATAGCATTATCAAGTAAAGCTGGTGTTGCGAGGTTATCGCTTTGATACGGAATTTTAAATGAAAGCGACACTAGGTTAGCTTGGAATTGTGCTTTATAGACCCACCAAATATAGTTATCTATTATCTAATTTCACCTCCAAATATTTAGCCCATTATTGTTTGAATTATTTGAAATGATATTCATTTAAACTCTCTCCCTCCCCTATATACCTCTCTCTCCCCTATATACATCTCTCTCCCCTATATACATCTCTCTCCCTCACTCCCAATTTCTTTCCATTTTACTGCTTCTTTCCCCTCCTTCTCACAGTTTAGTATGAGCAACTTATTTTGAAGTCCTAAGATTGATTTTTTTGTTCAGAACTTCCAGGGATAGAAACACCCAGTCATAGCTGCAATATCTGTGATATATTGATAGACATTGAAGCAGGGGGGATTCAATTGAAAGTACGAAATGACGTGTGAAAGTCCGATAGTCATGCATTGATTGAAACTATATATTTCAATATGTGTTTTGATTTACATGTAACCGCTTTACGTGTTACCGCTGTACTGAGTGCCATGCCTGTACAGGTTCAGAAACTTGATTACATGGTGGTATAAAAATAATGTTTACTTTTAACACTAATTACTAGACTCCCTGTCACAGTCTTCCGAGGTGCAGGGAAGCATAACAAATCGGCAAGTGCTCTGAGCTCTGCATACATTCGCGTTGCCTGGAGATGGGAACATTGTTTGTATACGTTACCATAGTAACTGGCCACCGCTGTGGTGTAAACCAAAGAGGTCACGCATGTCCAGGTCAGATGTGAATGGAGCCTAAGGAGGTGTAACTTTTCCTGGCAATAGATTACTTCGGTATAAATGTACGAACCACTTATGATTTACAAAAAATAAAAAATAAAGAGGTGTAAAAACCAAGGGGCTCATTCCCCTTTCGGTAAAACTTAGACAAAGTATTACAAAAATAGAGCGAAAAGAAAAGGTTAGAAGAAGACCCACCATAAACTCCCTCCTTGATGGGTTCTAATTTTGTTCTCGACTCACTTGCTCGAAGTTCATCGATCTAGGAAGATGGGCCCTGAATTACTGTTTTTTGCTGCCCCATTGGAAGAGATGATGAATAGACAACAACAAAATTAATGATGTAAAATGTGTCCCCAAAGAGCCCCATGCAATAAATCATATTTTGGACTTTGAATCTCTGATTGTCTCATTAAACATGAAATCAAATGATATAATTTGGTTTATTTCACTTTGGGGCGACATACTTATCTTAAAGATAGCACAATGTTAATATCGTTCAAAGGGGTCACAAATGTATTTCTCTCATCACCAATTCTTGATCTGTGCCAAGTCTGCTCGTAAAAAGCCTTCATATAGTTTTTGTAATGATGCATCCGCCATTGATAAGAATAAACTATCCTGTCCTGAAGCAGAGGGTCGCTCTATGAATAGATACGTCTCGATGATACCGATGTTGATGTATTTCAGAGTAAAGAATTACGAGAACAGCATATAATTTATTGCAAAAGAAAACGATTTCACCGATGGAACGTATGATATCTCGACTGATCTTGACCTAATCAGACATTTCAAAGCTATAGAAAGATTTGATTGAATGACTGACTGACTGATCGATTGGTTGACCTAGATCAACTGTATTCATCAAGAAAACTAATACTCTAAACTCTATGAACTCGACCAACAGAGGCCTATTACCCCTCCTATAAGCAAGAAGATGAATTAATATAAGACTTGCAGCTACATGTCTCGTATCATGATTGTAATATCCTTCATGCACCATGTACATGGAGCTAGAGTGAACAATGTCTATGCACGAGTGTTTATTTATTTTAATTTTGATAGATAACATGGTAAATCAATAGCCGGGTTCATTAACATTTTATACATATTCACTAAGCAAAGGTGACAACCTGAAAGCTTGGCAGCGGCTTGCCCGACAAAGCAACAAGCAATGTATGCAGATTGATTCCAAATATTGCAGTTCATTCATTAATTAAAGTTTAATGGATAACTCGTCATTAGATCCTTAGGAAACATCCATAAATTGTAATATTATAGTAAACCGGTGTTATTGGAATGAAATCAATAAATCGTTTTTGTAATGTAATCAAATTTAATGCTTGAATCTTTGTTAAATTTTGATAACATTACGTAAATGGGCCATTGAAGATATTTATAAAATTATGTAACGATGGCGAGGAGCCTGTATGGAAGTAAGGAAATAGAAGTATAGACGTGCAGACGTGACAGAGGTCATACATAATTATTGTGATCATCCTTGTAGAAGATCGCATCACTTCCAAACCATCATCCTTTTCAAAGAGAGAGATAGGGGAGAGAGAGAGAGAGAGAGAGAGAGAGAAAGAGAGAAAGAGAGAGAGAGAAAGAGAGAGAGAGAAAGAAAAGAGAGAGAGAGAGAGAAGAGAAGAAGGAGAGAGACGAGAAGGAGAGAGACGGAGTACTGTCCCCCCCCCCCATTTGATCGATGCTGAAATAGAGGTAAACATTTGTTTTCTCTTTCTAAAGATCAGAAAGCGTGAATTTAATTTTCATACCTACTATTCTTTTTGGAATTATCGAATGAAATCCACAAATTATCCGTGCATTTTAAGGTCGTGCACGTAAGCAATTACTTTCGAGCTCCTTCTTAATTAAATGAGACTCGTTCATGTACGTTAGGTCACGATGGTGATAGCATTATAGGAAAAAGGGGGTCAATGTTTGCTCAAGACAATCAAATTGTTGATTTTGTCTGAGTAATGAATTATTTTATCATTATTGATCTAGCTAAATTGATTGAACACCGAACCTAGATGTCTGTCAGTATAGAGGGCTTGAATAAAAATTAATCTTTGACCCGTTCCACGAATAAATTCGACATTTTCTAATTATTGAAAATCAACCATGTAGGCAAATTGACTTTTAATTTCTACCATGGGTGCACTTCACATGGTTTTATAAATCCAACGGTTATCATACTATATCCCTATTTTTCCTTCTTTAACATGTTCAAAGGGCATGTTCTTTCTTTTTATCTTTCTCCATACAATTCCCTTGATTTTGATACCTCATTACACTTATCTACCCCAACCCCGATTTCAAAATTTTCATTTATTTATCTTTGTATAAATATGCAGGCAAGTATATGATAAAGTGGCATGTATTTGACATCCTAAATAGTCCAAAATCCATGGAAATCGTGAATGAAGTTAGTTTATATCAAGATTTAAGCAACGGTCATGACCATATCCATATCACTTTTCAACCACTGAACAATCGGGGTAAATCATGATTTCTTTCAAGTCACCTGTATTCAAGACTTGCTTTATATGAGATGTAGTCCTTCTACATGTATATACATATTCCGCCATGCTCTCCATGTAATGTTTTCTCGAAAGTAAAACAGCCTGTTGATAAATGATGAGCTATGACATCTTTGCAATCTTTGGGCAAAATATAGTGTCTGTTTTTGCACTTGTAAGATAGCAATCTGAATCAGAATACTTGTGTATGGTAACCACACTAGTTCTGCAAACGTTGACGCTCGATAGTACCAGGTATATTTCATTAGCCGTAAGACCATGCATATAAATCCACAAATGAACTTAAAGTACCAAGCAACTATCTTTTTTGGGTATTTACATGGCTATAAGTATGTCCTGGCGCATATTTTTCCGCAAAATCTCTCAGGAACCACATCACTTGTATGTTGTGAATAATAATATTTCCTATTTTTAGAGTGATCTAATGTCAAGAGCGCATAGCCAAACAAGGAAGACAATACCCCCCAAAATGATTCATGATATCATATCAAAACTAGGATGTAAGAGCCAGCCTGGACTATACCACGAGCACTCTGTCACGTAGACCTGATGATGGTCGAACAAAGTCTGTCTGAGGGGCGTGGCCTGTATAACCGAGCTACCACAAAATCTATAACCGCTTTAGTATAGTGTAATTTATTTGTTATTTATCAAATTAATATTGGTCTGGTGATGAATTGCACCGTCAGTAATGACATGAACTACAGCGGATTTAAATTACTGTACGTAAACTATGCGATAAGCTCACAAATCACAGAGTAAAGGAAAAATTACTGAAGTAATGATTCGGTAATAAAAGTTAATTGGGAGTATCACAGAAATGACAACCTATATGCCAAACTCAGACCCTTGAGAAAATTATAAAAAACCCTCAAACGCGGCAGGTTAGGACTTAATTTTTCAGTTTCAATTTGATTTGTTACTGCAAGTTTTCTGGCTGAACTGAAACCATATAAAGTTATAGTTGTGTTTACTGATATCTATTAAGGGCCCAATTTTATTCACCCTTGAAAATGTTACTCATACCATCAAAGTTTTATTGCGAACATTCATGGCGAACTTAAATTAACCTCACTATCATACCACCTCTCAACATTACTATTCTTATGATTTATATATACCCCTTCATCTGTTATATAGGTTCATTGTGTGATAAGTCCTCGCACTTATTTTTTTTTTTTAAATTCATTGCATAACGAAACCGGATTAATCCTGTTTAGAACATCATTGTGAAGTAGAATTCTGAAGTCAATATAGGATGGATGAAAGTTCAATGAGTGGTACGTGCTTTGCGAGTATGAAGCGAGTGTAGGTCAACCTTTGCCGGGTTAACAAAGGACAGTCGTATAATAAACCCGATATATTCACACCTACATCCACCCCCTCCCTTAAAATAGCAAGAGGAACTACCTTATAACCTTTCACGGTATCATCGTAAGATGTAGGATATTGGGAAGGGGTGAGCAATTTATAAGGGGACACCTGCATGGACGCGTTTCTCTTCTCATAGCCAAAATATTATAATATATTACGATAATCTAATTTCAAACTGAATCCAATAAGTGTTTCATAGACACATGAGGATACTAGGTGAAATATCTGCATATGATTTTTTTTTGACGGATAAGCCATTATCTCGATTTTTGAATGAATATTGGGGTTAGAGGACGCGATAGACCGAAATTGCAGGAATCTTGGTTCTACATTGAAAAGTATAAATAATGTATTGACGAAAAACGGATAAAGAACACATAAACAAACTATTTTGTTTAAAGCCTCGGTCACAAATGCCATTACGAACTGCTACGAATGCCGGACGAACGCCGTACGAACGTTTGTCAGACAATGGAAATACAGGAAGACAATGGAAAACAGGGAGTTTCGTACGAAATGATCGTTCGTACGTTTGTACGAACCTTTGTGACCGTAGCATAACCTGCTTAATTTCATCTTTTATAATTTCGCACACAAACTAGTCTGCAAATGGTGGAAAAACGTATCGTCAAAGCAAGGAGCGAAGTTACAGCTCCACATTTGACAAAGTTAGTGATATTACATGTATTTAGAACGTGAAATGGATTCGAAATGGTTCAAATTACGTCGCCCCCCCCCCAAAAAAAAACCTTCCTCTCTCTCTCTCTCTCTCTCTGTCGTAGTCTCTTTGGCCATTTGATGGCAGAGGGAGGGGATGTGTGCCCTGTTCCCCGTATAGCTACTACACTGTTCATGGTCGTATGTTAATTTATATACATTATTCGTTTCACAACGGAAGTGGGAATCCATGTAATAATATATTTCAGATCAGATGTGCCCATGTGTTCCACCGACCGACACTTATCCCCAATGCATCTAATATATCAACCGCCTCTTGGCAAACTCTGATTGGCTGCTGATATCACGTGATCAGAATCTACAAGACTTCCAATTCAATAGCAATCATACATTCAGGGCATCATATTATCAGTGAAAGGTGTCTGTGTCTGTTTCTACAAATTGTTATGAGGTATAAAAGAAAATGCAGGTGAAGTTTAGAAACGACAGGGGGAAGCGATTTCACTCGAGATTGAAATCCTCAGGTGTGTATTTACCTGCATGGGTGTATACGGGTACAATTATTATTGAAATAAGGGACCGTCTTCTTTCCAAATCAATTATCAAACTTCTAGCCGGTTAAAGAAATTATTGGAGTTTTTTTGTTCTGCTGAAAAACCATGTGCCCGTGCATAATACATCCGTGTTACAGCTCTTTGATATTTCTATGATGTCCATAGATCTTTCTATAATTCACACAATTAACCTCCTTCTTCATCGACAAATGCCTATTTCGAAAATGTATATAGAAATAGTCAAGATATATGCTCTGTGTGATCTTTTTTGTATAACAATACCTGTGAATACAAAAGCTTTTCAGTTAATTAAACTTGAAATTATCATTGTCGTGAATTCATAGACAAGGTAAAACATAACTGCAGGTAGAAACGTTGTTTGAACGAACGTCGTGTTGAAGACTTTGAAAACGTGTCAACAAGTTATCGTTCAACATTTATTCTCTGAGTCATCAAGCAAATAGTAAAAGCTGTACTTTTTCTCACATAAAAATAATTAGCAAAAGCTGACTATAGTTTTTCACAGTTCAGTTATGACCTACAGTCAGGAAAGTTAGTATTATGTTTAAATATCATATAGATAACAGAAGGTGTGCAAAATGTATTTTGATTCAATATTCGGATTTCCTTTCAAGAATGTTATGACCGAAGATAAAGGTCTCTTTTCCAGGCAAAACTATATCAGATGGCGTCACGAATTCTCGTTATTTTTAGTCCGATCATAATCACAATTACTGCTATTTTCAAATTATACTGTTACAGTACCAGTGATACATGTTTTCGTTTAATAACACATATTAATATACTTATAACAAAATACTGTACGCTTTAAATTATGAGGATTATTCACCACAGAGCAAAATATTTTCGCACGCACAGAACAACTTAATACCACTGTCTACTTTCTAGACGTGAGATCTTTATGAATAGTGGATGAATTGAAAAAAAAAGATTATTGCGAGATGTTGCCGTGGTTTCAAGAGCGATGTCATGGCAACAGCGAGCTCCTTGGCATTGCTGTCTTGTTCAAATATTTGCAATGCAGTCGTTGATGTTGAAACGTTGTCTGACTTAAAAGTCTTTCGATCACTTTACTTTCTAACGCCTTTTTTCGCACATTACTTGCGCCTATCAGATCACTCTAACGTTATTTCATTTTAAAAGCCTTAGCTGAAAATTGAAATAACACTGAATAGATAAATGAATATTGAATTCAAGATAAGAAAATTAGTACATCAGTTTGATTCGTGAAATACAGATAGGCCGCAAATCGTTTGATACAATTATTATAGGTTTGAAACTAGCAGTTTTTATGTCGTTTTTATCCTTGTCTAGTCGAATAACGATAATAATAATATCAGTATGACATTGTGTCGGGAGTGGAAGAGGGGGGGGGGGGGGGGG
>BEXV01000018.1:468714-495443 GCA_003118195.1 Hemicentrotus pulcherrimus | reverse complement strand
AGACTAAATTGTTTAATTTTATGAGGTCAAAGACTGGCAAACATTTCAAATCATAAAACAAAGGAGCACTTGAAGTCATATAGTTAGAATTAGAAATTATACGAACAGCACGTTTCTGAAGGATAATGGATTTTATATAAATGAGTCTTGTAAGTATTACCCCAAATAACATTACAGTAGTTGATATGTGGTAAAACAATACTGTTGTAAATAGTTAATAATATATGTTTCGGCAACGTCTTTTTAAAGAATGACATGATACCAACCCCCCTTGAAATTTTTGAACAAATATGGGTAATATGGTGGCACCAGTCAAGTGATTCGTGAAGTTTGATACCTAAAAATTCAACAATATCAGTTTTCTTAAGAACATCATCTTTAATATGCACCAGGGCAACATGACTAGGAATAGGAATCCTTTTTTGTTTAGAATGAAAAATTACATAGTGGGTTTTTTCAGCATTAAGAAACAACGTAATAGACCACTCACTTATTTTCCTTAATTCATAATTTATATTACTAATTAGTAAAATGATATCTTTATGAGAAGAAATAACAGCAGTTTCATCAGCAAATAATGAAAATGTTAAAATATTTGAGGAATTTAAAATATCATTAATGTACATCAAAAATAACAGTGGCCCAAGCACAGATCCCTGTGGAACACCCGTATTAATACACACAAAAATAGATTCTGTACCATCAGCCATCACATACTGTTTTCTTTCTAATAAATAACTCTTAAACCATTCTAGAGGAACACCTCTTATACCATAATAATGTAATTTTTTAAGCAGGATGTGATGGTCGATGGTATCAAATGCTTTGGAGAGATCCATAAACACTCCACAGCAAAATTTCCCTTCATCAAATGCAAGTGCTATATAATTTGTAATGTTTAATATACTTAAAGACGTGAAATGATTTTTCCGGAAGCCAAATTGCTCTGAAGCTAAGGAATTATTTTTTAACAAAAATGTATAAAATCTTTTGAACATAATCTTTTCAAGTAATTTTGAAAAAGTTGACAGGGAAGAAACACTATCAGGGAGGTTGTTGATGTAAAGCAGAAAGAGGAGCGGGCCAAGGACACTACCTTGCATTACCCCTGATGAGACTGAGACAATGTCTGAGGTACATCCATTGTGAACTACTTTCTGTGTTCTGTTGTGGAGGAAGTCTTGTATCCAGCTCAGTGTAGACTGATGGATGCTATAGAATTTTATTTTGTAAAGAAGTCAATGGTGAGAGACTTTGTCGAAGGCCTTTGAGAAATCTAACAGAATCATGTCGTACTGTTCGCCTCTGTCCAGTGGCAAGGTTGTCACAGGTAAGGATGAGTTAGGTGATACATGAATGACGTTTGCAAAATCCATGCTGAGCATTTGAAAGGATCTTATGTTCATCAAGGTTCTAGCCTCAGTGTTCACCGAATACCTATTGCCGTCATGTACAATGTATGTTGCACGACTTGGAGGAGAGTGTCAAAAGACAAAATACTGATTTTTCTAACTCCTCCAAGCAGAAAGATTTTCTATCTAGTGAAATGATAGAAAGAGAAATTGGTTTGCCTGGAGGTGTTTTTTTAAAACATGTCTTTTAGAATTTTTGTTAGGTAACCTTATTTTAGAAACACACTGTTTTGGGGTGAAGAAGGAAAGGAAGTTGAGGATTCATGTACTACACATGTAGTCATTTGAGAGCCATTTAATAAATCAAATTACTTCAAATTCAATTGCTTGCTTTTTCATTGGGTATCAAGACCAGGGCACCTTTCCACATGAGTACAGACTGACATACTTGGAAGTACAAGTTAATCTCATCCCACTGGAACATTATTAACACACATTTCAATGGGATGTCAGCTAATGTTTACTTTGGATGGTTTTGTAAAGCAATGCCTCATCTTTATGATAATTAAAGTGTTGCTGCACAGATGAATAATTCTTAGATCTGTCACTCTTTTCTCATTTTATCATGAATAGGTACTAGACTACATGTAGACAATGGCAGCTGCAGCAGAACCCCCCATGGTGTGCTTAGAAAGTAAAGGTGGTCCTCCAGAGGTCAGAAGAAATGGACAAGACGGAGTGCATGTGTCAGAGAACTTTGGCAACAACCATTTAAAAAATAGTGAAGACACCATCAATCATCAAACCTCGTCAAAGAAAACTAAAGGAAAGAAGCGACAAGGGCGACGGAAAGACAAAGCAAGTAGTAATGGGATCCATGAACTTGGTGAAGATGGGCTCAAGATTGATGATAAGGTTGATGATAAGTTAGTTGAAAGTAAAGCAACTACCAAAGAATCAAAGAGGACAGGAGGGGTGATTTGTCAATCAGACAACCATCTCAATCTTAACCATCAAAGTCACAACCATGTGATCAGTGAACCTTTAAATGCTCTTACGCGAATGGTTGAAAAATTAGGGGTGCAGGATGGCGTAGCGCCCCATAGGGAACACTCCCACATGGATGTTGATGTGCCTTCAGAAGCTGCGTGTCAGGATGGTGATATAGACGAGTCACTTACTGATGCAAAGTGCAACTCGGACGATGAGGATGATGCAGACTTGGAACTGCCTTCCTCATTATCAGACTTTGTTCTTGGTTATCATGAAGACTACCACTATGCCCTTACAAAGCTTCCTCCCAATGATGAAGACATTGATACAATACCACTTGATGATTCAGATAGCTGTGTAAGATTAGTACCCTATGAATCAGAACTACAAATGCCTGATATCATAAGACTAATTACAAAGGACTTATCAGAGCCTTACTCCATATACACCTACAGATATTTCATCCATAATTGGCCAAATTTATGCTTTTTGGTAAGTATTAAATCCACATTCCATCTTTTAGCAATATGGCATATGTTTACTGTATGTTTAGGCTGTGTTATATATGTACGTGTAATTCTTGTTTAATACCTTGATTTCATCGAAATATTTTATTCATACCTGTATTGCTGTAATTGAAGTTGTAAGGTCAAATTCAGTTTTAGCAACCTTTGCAGGTGGTATTGAACATTGAAAGTGCATGATACAAATAATTATTGAAGAGAATAGGGTGCAAACATCAAATCAAATATTCATTTAAAAAATAAAGTTAGAGAATAATTGTGGCAAGTTTCATGCCACATTTTCAATTGAAAACAGCGGAAATTAAAACAGCAAGCAATAACCTTTTGGCAAGTATCTGTTCAAAAACTGAAAATTATGGATGAAATACTATGATTTATGCAACCATGCATCTACAAATTTTCATCTACCGCTGCTCAGTGGCTGCCGGGCTCACGTTCAATTGGGCAAAAATAATTTCTGTTTCGGTTTAATAAAATTTGGAGTGGACTATTAGGCTATTATTATTACCGGGGTATTATTATTATTATTATTACCTGTATAGCATTTTTTGCACAATATAGCAATATTTGTCATAACCGAGCAGATTTTTTCAATGAAAATCATGAAAATATGAATTCAATCTTTGAAAAAGAATACAAACCCTTAACACTTCCAAATGTGATAGATCTGTACCGGTAATGGCCATGTGCATGTGGTATTCAGTTTCATTTGTATACAACAAGGATCGGAGGTGGTGGATACTGTATTTGTAAATTTGGACAAGGTCAACAATTATACACTGAATTAATCTTTGGTTGGTTATAGTGCTTTTAGGGTTGAAAACTTGTACAAATCAACATATTCTATTGTGCCATTTCCTCCAGTTCTAATTCACATACATTGTGTACGTGTGATTAATTTAAGGCTGTAACAAATGGGCTTGAAACTTTGAATTATGTTTAGGACATGTACATGTATAATGTGTATGTTTGTGCAGTTTATGGAAGAGTACTGTACAACCATGTACACATGCAAGAGTAGTCTTGACTACTGTACCTGCAAGAGGGCAGGAGGGCTGTAACAACTGTGTATCATCATTGGTACAGTAGCAGCATTCTTGCGGGCATCCAAAGATGTTATTTTTTTTATCCAGTTTGTATTAGTTATATATTCATATTTTTTGTGATTCAAACAAAGGCAGTGTCTGTGATTAGAACAAAAATGTATTACAAGTACAATTGACATAATGTATATAATATTATTTTCCAAAAACTACCGGTACTGACTAACAATTAAGAAATGTAGTATTCTGTGTATACATGTAGGTACCATACATGTACAAGCAGCATTGTTTACATGGCAGTGATTATAAAAATTAGATATAAAATTAATTTCAATTTGAATTTTTATGCCATATTACTGTTGGATAATAATACATGTATTCAATACATGCTTATTGTGTAGCTTTGATTTTCATAAATTGAGTTTGATTATTTTGATGAACAACATCGATTAGATGATCGTACTTTATAAGAATACATGTAATTACACATACATGGACAATCTGAGTGTCGGTTATAAATTACATGTAGGATGTGTAGCCATGCATTGCATTCCAATATATGCACATTGAAGGCGATGTACACAGTTGGATATACATTTACATGTACCGGTACATGAAAATTTATACCCATAAAGGCTAGGATACATTTAGAATGATGGATTAGATAAGATTGTATGGTCTACATTTTACTAAAAATTTTAACTTGATGCTGGGTTATGACTTTTTTTCCAAAATCAGGTTTTACAAAATCTTGTTTTAGCTATAGGTGAAAGAGTTAAAAAGGGACAAAGGAAAAGAAACTTCTGCATTTAGACAAACACCCCCTCCCCCTTTAATGTACATGATGTTCCTGCTGCTGTATAGTTCGTTAAATTTCCATTTTAGTAATTGTTGATGGAGGAAGAGATCAGTTTAAAGTGGGAATGTGTAAATCTAATTTGTGTACAATTGATCTTATTTTCAAACATTTTAACTTGATATTTTCTTTTCCTTTATTAGATTTTTTAGAAACTTCTTTCTCCTGCTTCTGTTTATTTTTGTACTTTCTATAGTCCATTTCTCTTGTTTTTATGCCCCAGTTCATCTAAGCCAATTTTGATGCCAAAGTGCATTAAAATGTATTTAACTTTTAAAACAACAAAAGCGCTTTTAAATGTATTACCGGTATGTGTAATGCACTTTATTTGCTCTTTATTATAAATGTAACATATCAAAGTGGATTTATCCCTTATGAATACATTTTAAAGGAACATTTAATCACATACTGTACTGTGAAAGTAATTGTTAAAAACCTTCCATACTCTAGAGGCTGTACATGCAGACTATTCTTGCTCTCACATTCATGTAATATGGTCAAAGAAAGAAATGATACCTGGAAACTCGAAGCATCATGCAATCTATCCTCGTCATTCGCTTGCATACATTTGCATAAAATGCGTGCTTCATTGTGCCCGAGCCGAATCGGTGTGTCTCTTCTCATTTGTGTGATCTGCTTTCAGATGTCCATCAAGCACTCATATTTGATTGATCATTACATTTTTGAAAGTCTGTATTGTATTTGGCAAGAGAATACAATCATTTAATGATGAAGAGATAGATCTATATAAGATGTACATGTAATGTATGACTGAGCTTTGGTGCAAAAGGAAATGTAAATCAATTTGCCAAGTCTTCACATGCTATAGTGTTACATGCAAAACAAATCTGTATATACACTGTAAATCTATATAAATGGGTATTACTATTTACAAATGTAACTTACACCCCAAATAAGTAGGCCTTGTGACATTTTAAAATGTACTATTTCAGTGAAAGAAGAGAATAACAGGAATAACAGTTCTCACATCATCTTGTCTAAAACTAATATATGAGGAGGAAGGACATCATATTCATTATCCTTTCCAATTTATTATTGTTGCTATTTATACACCTTTCAAGTATTTATTGATCAAATAAACAATTGCAATGACAATATAAGCAAGCCTGTGGTATATCTATGATGATTAACATGACCAATGAAATAGTGGCTGGACTAACATGGCATGGTCACATGTACATGTACATGTACATTCCTAATACATTGTAGGTCATGTACCGGTACTTTTCTATTGTAATAAATTTTACAGTGTATTTTAATCTACATGTAGTGTATGATCTGTATGATTCAGCAATGACATAGAGGTACATTGATTTCCTCCA
This sequence comes from Hemicentrotus pulcherrimus, assembly GCA_003118195.1. Classification (NCBI taxonomy): domain Eukaryota; kingdom Metazoa; phylum Echinodermata; class Echinoidea; order Camarodonta; family Strongylocentrotidae; genus Hemicentrotus; species Hemicentrotus pulcherrimus. Next base: position 489,332 of record BEXV01000018.1, on the reverse strand, counting down.
TATTACCATTGCTCAAGGCCATCAAGAATGGGCCTACTATTCTTGCAAACTTACATGCACAATTGCACATGTGTAGTGGTTTGAGAGATTTGTTGCTTTTTGTTTCAGACATAATTGTTTTGTATGATTTTTATATGTTTTTCATATGATTTCTTCTTGAAGTCCTTATCTTCTATTATCTTTTCTTCACCTTCATATTTCAAAATACAGTACTTGACCTCCTAAAAGCTTTGTTACTAGGTATCTGGAAAACTGAAAAGAGGTCTCCCAACTCTCCCTATGGAAAAGGAAACATTCAATTTTAGGAAGATTGCTTCAGGGATCTTTTTATTTGTACCATAGCAAAAATCTATATTTTATCCTCTGAACAAAGATATAAATGAATAAATAAATGAATTTGGGGAAAAAAGGTTTGTCTACATCATTTTGAAATAATTCATTTTGCAATCCAGATAACTTACAACATCTCCAAAGATGTACAAAGTTCAAAACCTTGAAATGTTATACACTGTACCATACCACAAATGATAGATAAACTTTGTTTTATTTTGTTCTAGGCAATGCATGATTCGGCATGTGTTGGAGCTATCGTGTGTAAGCTGGATGTCCATAAGAAGATGGTCAGAAGAGGCTACATTGCTATGTTAGCAGTGGATGAAGATTATAGGAAAAAGAAGTTAGGTATGTTGGAACTTTGGAAGATTGTACAACTGCGACAATTGCTCTGTGTTCAATTTGTTACATTATCCTTAACTTCAAATCTTGGGGCAATACTTTATGTAACCCTATACCTAAACTTAACCGTAAATCATATATTTAACCCAACCCTAACCTTAACCTATGTGTAAACCTAAACCAAACCCTTAAACCTAACCCTAAACTTAAACCTAATCCTAAACCTTACACTAAGGTCTAAACCCAATCCAAAACACAATTGAAACTCAATCCCAAACGCTACATGTATACATTTATCTTTGATACAATAAAGCTCAAAGGAAATGTTGCTGGAATAAGGGTGGATCATAATGAAAGAAATATGCTCAGAGACTTGGAATTAACTTTTCCATTATTGTTATGCCTCTATACTCTCATGCAACAATGGTGATTTACATTGCTGTCATAAGTTAAATTATTCATAAAACCAATTGAAATCGTATTAATAGCTTTTTATATCTCCACTACCAAACAAGCTGAACTTGTTTTGGTTGTTTATTCCAAATATTCCTAGCGGTGTCTTAAGATCATTTAGGTAATTTGTTTTTCTCCATTCAATGAATTTACATGAGAATCTTGGGCATTAAACACATTGCTATATCAGAGTACAATGTAAAGCATGACTTTTGGAAATTGTACAACTTGTACATTAATCTATTGTTGGTTTAATTTATTTGATTTTTAGCACTGTTCATTATTCTGTTTGTTATGATCATGTTAGACTATCTTATATATTTCTTTCAAAACATATTTTTGGTTTTACAGGATCAAGTCTTGTCAAGAAAGCAATTCGTGCAATGGTGAGAGGAGAATGTGATGAGGTAAGTGATTCATGTAGGACTTGGTGTTTCCTAGCATTTGAATTTGGATATGGGGTTGGGATGGAAAGCAAGAGAATCAGTTACTTTTTCCCTCGTGTTCTCTTTCTAATCAGTCTCTAATCCTCTGTAATTTTTTAAGCGTTAACTTTATTTGAATCATAGCCTTCATCACCTTGTATGAACATTAATGTGCAGTTTTGTTTCATGTCCCTGCACATGGTAATGTATTTTTTTCACTAAAGGAAAAAAGTATTAAATCCTTTGAATACCACCTCTTACATATAAATCACCCAGGCAAGGTTTTTTTTTAAAGTAATATCAGATTCCAATCATGTCCAATGTTTTTTTAATTTAACAAACATGCTCATTAATACACATGTATATCAGAGCATTTATCCAACTTTACGTAGGTAAATGCGATCAAATCTGTCATTTCAGCTTTTCAAATTCCCCATGAATTTTATATCCTCTCACTGTTCCGCTTCTATCATTACATATATATATTAAGAACAAATAAATGCTATTGGAATCAAAACTAACTACCTGTGAATTAATGTAGGCTAACAGGAAATGTGTCTGCAAAGAGTTTGAAGAAAAAAAATAATGAACTCAGTATCAAGTTGGAAACTGCAGTGTATAATAGTATTTATCCTTATTTTATTCTTTGTTTTCTTTTTTTACAGGTGGTTCTAGAGACGGAGATCACCAACAAGCCTGCCTTGCGTCTGTATCAGAACCTAGGCTTTGTGAGAGATAAGAGACTGTTTCGCTACTATCTCAATGGTGTGGATGCATTGAGACTAAAACTCTGGCTACAATGAGGACAACATCACAGCTGCAACATTGGCAACTAGTTGTAGCTACCCAACAACATTAGCAATTAGTTGTAGCTACACAACAACATTAGCAACTAGTTAGACCAACACACCTAGCTTTCGGTACCTCATAAGCACTTTGTTGGCTTCCAGACACTTTGTCATTGCATACCGTACTTTGCAACCACTGTATGAATAGGGTATTGCTAATGCAGTTTGTTTTGTTGCAAAACTATGTGGTTAAGGCACAACAATTATAAATGTCATAAATATAAAAAAACTTTCCACGTTTATTGAGTTTGTAAGGTTGGATTGGAATGATTCATATGTGCATCAAGCTTTCCGTAAATTAAAGATTGAACTTGGTGTATGTGTGTAAATTACACATTCTGACCTGCTTTTTTTACTTAAAAAAAAACAAATATCCCCTGACTAGTTCAGAGCCCTCTAATAGAAATTGTCTTTTATTCCAATGAATTTCCAATTTCTTTTTTTTCTCCAATCCCCACCATTCAGAATGAGTTGTTATGATCGTGTCGTCAATACCAATGGATTACAACTTATTGCATTATCATGCTACCAATTTCATTCTGAAGTAAAAATAAACCTATATTGTTGTAACCAGATCACAAATATTTTTAATCTTATTCATTTTCATTTTCATTGCAAACACTCAAAATTCATGAAAATGAATCAGTGACATTATGATAATAATAATAATAATAATCTTTCAACATCTACTCCAAATTTTATTCAGTTAAACCGAAAATGGAAATTCTTTTTGCCCAATTGATCGTGAGCCCGGCAGCCACTGACCAGCGCCAGATCGACGTTGCTCTATCCCTTTATTGTTGAACGCCAAACAAAGTAGCACCAACTCCCGTCTTTTAACGTCTTTTGGTATGACGCGGCCAATAAACTATATAAATGATCAACACCAACAGAGGGGAAATCAAAACCTACCGGTATGTGATACCCAGTGCATGTGATATTACATTCTCAAAAGAATATATACTTGATAGACTACTTGGCAAAATAGTATGTTATTTTATCAAGTATGTTGGTGTTTATCTATAATAATATTGGAATTCTGTACTGTTGCAATCAGAGTATACAATATCTCTCATTTTATTTGGAGGTCACTATTGGGTTTTCCATTAACTAGAACAAAATTTTATCACAAACTGTTATCGCTAAGTCGTGTTTTACTTGTTTTCATCTGAATACTAAAAAAGTATTTCCAGCTCCTTTTAACATAATTTTGTTTTCCTTGCAGACTGTATAGATGCAGAAGAATAAACACTGTATGTGTTGATTTAAAGAGTAAAACCTGATCAGTGCACAGTAACAGGTCTTATAGAAATCACTTGGTAATATAGGGTTCATACAACTGGGTGACTTAGACTTTCAAACAAATATATGATACTCACTTCAGCATATTTACGAGGTTTGTTGAACAAGGCATTTCAACTCAGATAGTTTTAATTTCTACCTTACCTTTTGAGACTATCGTCCAGAAGAGCTTTGCCTGATTTTCATTGTAAGAATAAGAATAAGAAGATCAGTCAAAAGTGAAAAAGAAATATATGCAAATGCAGTATCCTTCAACATTTTCCAGTTATACTTTATTTGGTAGTATGCATTGATGTGAATGCATTTTAATTCTCCATAATTATTTTGTTCCTATTTTTACGAGTGACGGTAGTGAAGAAAATCTGCACGCAAATTGTATGCGATTTTCATTCACTACCTTCACTTCGTGAAAATAGGGACGATTTGTAACGGCAATTTTTGTTGTGTAATGTTGGTACAAATTCAGAGAAAAAGATAAAGAGTACATCTTCGCTTTATTCTCACATTTAAAGATGTCCCTGTGAGGTTAGCAATGTCAATATGACTCAATAGTACATCAATTTGGCATTTTTATTCATATTGGCATTCTTGGTGTATCAGAAAAAAAATTATGAAATTGATCATTGTAAAAAATATAGTTCCTGATCTTTAGAAATATATGCACCAGGATATTGAATAGTTGAACTTATTTTCCTCTATTTTTACTCATTTGATGTAAAATCATGGAAGCAAGTAAAAGTTGTCAGGTTATAAATATACGATTTCTTCTTAGAGGTGTGCTGATTTGATAATATATTCTGACATAGTGACCTACTTTTCAGCTTGATTCTTGTTTAAAGGCTCTAAAGGCCATGACATAATCTGGTACAATGACTAATATGTTAAGGGAGAGAGTATGAGAACGGGTTATTAAGTAAAACAATATCTACAGTAATATGGATCATGCATTATGTTCATCAGTTCTCAGCATTGCATTTATTTATGAGTGTATGAGTTTATGAGTGTATTGAAAAAATGTTTTGTAATGTGATGCACATATATATAATTTGTTGGGTTATGGATTGTTTTTCCTGCAGTTCTTGGAGTGTCACAAAGCTTTAATAGGTAGAACTGCACATCGTGCCACAATACAGTAGGATGTGATGATAATTATATTCTGGATTTATATTACATTGAGCCTAATACACCACAAGGTCTGTAAGTGCTTCACAGAAATATTTTTCCCTCGGTCATTGGATTCAGGCTTGCCTGCACATTGTGCATATGCGCTTTCTCCACTCCAGTGGAGCATTCCAACCAGGCATCTTGTCACTATGCTGGGAAGAAAAAAAATCACAATCATTTTCACATCTGACTAGGAACTCATTCAAAATGCAGTTACCAATTTAAAACCTGGATGGAGAGAGGCAATGTAGATAAAATGGCTTTCTTATGAACATATAAATGTTTCATAAGAGATTGAACAGACGATCTGAGTTTATTTTAAAACCACCAAACAAATGACACCAAGAAAATATTGCTACAAGGATTTTCTTTTAGAAAGTCATTTGTATGTGAAATGGAAGAAAATTGAAAGAATAAGTGAGAAAAGGTTGTTGTTGTGGCCAGACCAGGGGGGTGTTTCACAAAGATCCTAAGTTGAACTTAACTCTAAGTTGGACTTAAAAATTATGGAAAGCCGTAGCATCTCTGAAAATATTTTGTAAAAGTTATTTTAAAAGGCATAAGATGTTGATTCAAATCATTCATATTTTCTATTATGATGGGAGATTTCCTGTTCTTGCTGTGGAATTTATGAAAAGTCTAAAATACTTGTTTTTTCACTTTTGAATGTATTTAAATTTAAGGTTACTAATGGCTCTCCATAATTTTTAAGTCACACTTAGAGTTAAGTTCGACTTAGGATCTTTGTGAAACACCCCCCTGATGTGTATTGATTGATAGGTTCTAGGATCGTCTATGATATTTGACACTTCAATTGAAACTTGTATTACTTCAGCAAATACATTGATAACCATTATTCAATGTTTTCTAGCCGATCCTCGGGAGTACACTCCATTTAAAAAATAATCTATTAAAAGATTTCCTCTGATGCAGCTGATGTTGATAGTGAAAGACAAATGTCATTCAAAGTAATTAAGAATGAAGTTTTTACGTAGTTAGATTCCCTATGAACCCCTCCCCTGCTATTTATTTATTTATGATTGAGGGAAAATGATTGGTAGTTATATCTCATTGTGATGCAAAATTTCAAAGAATCAGCATTATTTTTCATTTAAAGTGATAAGCCTTGTATGGGATAGAGTATAATAGAAAAAAAAATTGTGAACTATGCAGAACCTTATCTTCTCAACAATTAGTTTTTTCCTATTAGATATATTAGCTTAAGAATCTGTTTGCTTGGCATTTGTCCTTTTAAAAAAAATATTGCTTCAAAAGTGGCCCAAAAAAATGACCTACTACATATTTTGGGTTTTAAAGATCACAACAGCAAAAAAAAAGTAAGGTATAGGAGGACAGAACCATTCAATTCAGAATGTTCAATGTTTGTATTTTTGATAAAAAGAATGCTCTACAAAATATTTTATTGAATATAACTACAACAAACAATGGCAACCATTCAGAAAGGTTTATTTTTATTGCTTTCTGCAAAGCCATTGTATTCATCTTAAAAAAGAACATTGTGATAAACTGTACTGTAATTATGTTTAGTGTGCCAAATATGATTTAAGTGTCATTATCGATTAAGCATAATTTTATAGTATCGGTTGCGAGGGTGTCCTATATGCTTTTTAAACATTTCACCTAAATGACGTGTTTTTCAACGGTTGGGTATTTAAGATATATCAGAACAGAATATTTCCAAGTATCAACACTTTAAAATAACAAATATGACACATTTTGCATTTACCTATCAAAAGAACTGTTCAGTGATAAGACATAGAACATTAATCGATGTCCTTTAAGCCAGCATAGGATATGATTTCTCTCTCCATGGGGTCTGAGTTTTTCCCTGAGGTTTTGTTCTTAATGGTACAACAAAATTAAAATATTTCAGTTGTCTATAGTGAAGGGAAACAGTAGCTGCACACAATGAAGGTCCCTTTTAGTGTACTTACTTATCTGTTCTTATATGAAATACAGACAAATGAAATATAATATGCTAATGCTCATGTCATTTTTTTTTTTGCCACAGCAGTTTATTCCATTACATGTCACCAAGGCTCAAGCTATAAATATAGGAATATCAAGTTGTGCAATGAATTTGCTGGTATAAACGTTTTGTGACCTTTCATTATATATTTCATTGCAGAAAATGTTATGGGCATGTTATGAGATCGAGTTTAAGGGCTTTTACATGTGAGCCTCTTTATAGCCATTTTACCTGAAACAGTATCATAAACTTGAGATGTAATAATTGATATGGTGGGGGTGTTATATCCAGTGAAGTTGCATATACATGTATTAAGCAAAGTTTATTTTAAAATATGGTCATTAAAATTGGAACAAGAATAATCTGCATTGAAGTTTTTAAGCCATAACATTTCTACAAATAACATTTTATAGTTAGAAAATGCTTACATTCTTGTACTAGGAGATAGTTGGTGACTGCTCAAGTGATGATGTTAATATATTAAGCTATATTCTTTTTAATGTTGAATTCTTTTGTTTTGAAAGCAAAAGTTAATTTTATGATTTATTTTTTTGGGCCATCTTTTCATGGCGGTTGTACAAATTGTGTATGAGAAAGAAGACTAATGTTAACTGTACAAAATGAATTCTACCATAATTTGAGCCATTTTTGAAATCTATTTCATTAAATGTTGGTAATCGCATGAAATGAATGTCTGACTTTTCTTTCTTTTATTTTGTAAACATTTCAAAAGTTAGAATGTTTCCTCAAATTATGTAGATTGACTGGTATACAAAAGTGATGGGAAAGGACCAGAAAGAGAAGATAAAGACCATAGTGTAGAGAGAGAGAGAGAGAGAGAGAGAGAGATGAGATGATAGCAACTGAAGATAGCTTTCTGTACAAAGTGTACACTAATAAGAGAAACTTAATACAGTGTATACAAAAGCAGCAGCAGCGATGTTTTTATTTCACATTATAATAGTGTATTTATAAAATAATTCACGATTCAGTACGTCTATTAAATTTGTTAATGTATCATTAAAAATGTACATTCGATGAAAAAGAGAAATGATTTTATTGGTGGTATATAAAATGTCAACTCGGCAGCATACCTGTTTTTATTATTATTATTTTGTATTAATGTAAATAATCCTTTCTACGAATTACTTATTAGTCCTCGGGTCCGACATACAATCTCATCATCGTCTGTCTGGCTAACTCAACGTCTCTCTGAGAAACGAAAAATGTCTTTACCATCGGTTGCAGTAAAGTTGTGGAACCGGCTACTGACTATTTGTGAAGACCAATACAAGAAAGTTCTGAAGTCCAATTTACTTTGTTAGAGGACATTGGATTGTATTGACTCAGCTGGTCTGTTGGTTCAATTGGTTTATTATCGTATTGCAGCCTCTACTGAATTACATGACAATTTACAATCAAATTAAACATAACATCACATTTCATTTGTTATTGATTAAGTGGCCCAAATGTGTGTAGCGATGTGTGCAGCGCTTTGTAACTGCAAGGAAAAAGTGCTACATCAAAATCTTTTGAAATTAGATATTGGCATTGAAAAGTACCCAATAATATATTCATTGTGTTATGCTATTTAATGCATAGCTTTAGCGACTGTTTTGTAATCCTTCTTTCGACTACAAGTTCTCAGATTATTTGGCAAACATATCTATTCGTGTGCATAGTGTGCGACATGAGAGTTTATGTATATATTTTAAATCAAAGTTTAAGGGAACCTGCTTATTAAAGTAAAAGTTTAGAGTAGGCATCTTCTAGTAATGGCAGCAAGGGATAGTACAAATTTGCTTCAGGTCTGATTTCAAAATGTTATTTTGATTGTACAATAAACACTCCCAATAGCTTGCTGTTAAACAGTTTTGTATACATTACTAAGACAATCGATGTATTTTGGGATCAAAATTAAGCCCTATTTTCCTTGCAGCTTTGCTGTCTATGCTGATGATAGAATTAAGAAACATAATAACAGTATATCATTTTTGAAGGAATGTTAATTACTCAAGAATAGAACCTTTAATTTTCTCTGCTTTGGCAAGAATACTGAATTTTATTTTTTTAAATTTATTCCATCTTCATTCTATTTGTTGAATTCTATAAAATTAAAAACAAATAACAAAGTTCAATTGATAATAAAGACCATTATGCCATTATTAATATACAAAATACAAAGAATGATATAAATACATTTTTTTTTTTACTTACATCGTATTTACAAAAGCAGACGTATAATTACAGTTTGGAAGAGCAGACTAAAAAGTAGAAACTTAGTATAGACCCGCCGAACAGTCTCAAATTATAACATTAAAAAAGACATACTAACTGTAAAACGGGGTGAACAGGAACATCGAAGCAAATAGGAACACAAATTAAAAAAGGGCTTTGACACATTTTTGATGCAGACCCTTTTCATTCGCATAATTCCTGAAATCTAAATTTTTTTCTTCACATTCTTGTTTCTGTTCAACCCATCTTACAAAAAACACAGAATCATATTTATATTTTCTACACATAAAAATCAAGCCATGAGCTGGTTTATCAGCGGATTTCTTCTTTGTAAAATTTAAATTGTTGTGATATTTCACCATGTTGACATGGTGTGACGAAAACTTTGTTTGTTTCTTGATTATGATCCAGACATCGCTTTCTTCTCTCCAAATGTATAATTTGTCGATCCTGTATAAAAATATATAAAATATATAAATAGACTATTATGGTGAAAGAAATATCCTATCTTCGTATATTGTCGTATTAACTGCGACATGGAAATGAAAGTAGAATTGGGAGCCGAAATGGAAACAAAATAGTGGAAGTAACGGTAGAAATAGAAGTAGAGGCCGTAGCAGATTCTGTTTCTTCCGATATGAATACGGAAACTTAAATTGATGATCTATAAATCCACTGAAAACAGCACTTTGCATCGTTTTCATATAGATGTAAATCTTTACTAGATTTCATAGTTCAACAGCTTCAAGAATGTATCTCTTAAGACCTTACCGAATCGTAATCCCACATTGTGGTTTCTGATGTGAAGGACTTCTCCGCAGTGCATTTGGCGAAGATCAGCTTTTCTGTGTTAGGTCTCGCATATAAACAGAATCCATCTTCTACCACCAACTGTCCTTTGGTATTGATACGGAAGAGCTGGTTACCGCCCATACCATGGCACCCTTCCATACCCATTGTGGCATGGGCGGGGTCATTCTGGGCACCGTTGGTATCCAAGCAAAGCTCCGAGTCAACAGATCGAATCTTAAGATTTAAAAAAAAGGTGAATCAAAACATTTTAAAACGTAACAGACGATACAAGTGTAATGTATATGCGGCGAATTAACAAGGCATATTTAAATTTTCATTTCTAATTATCATCAATTCTTTAACGCTTTTAAATGAATGTAATTGTGATGATTTATTTATTTTATACCTAAATTGTATAAATATTTTAAACATTTTGCTCATTCCATAGCATGTCCAAAAACGAAACCTATTCGGATATTTGTGTATAGTCACTATCCAATCTGATAACCTCAGGCTTTATAGGCAAGGTCGCATTACCCGTTTTCAAAGAATCCATCATTTACTCAGCTTAGGTGACATTAACGGATAATCCTGCATATACCAATAATTTTTCTTGGGCTTTTGCGTCGATGACGAACTCTCTAATCATAATATGTATGGAGGTGTAAAACGAAACAAACTTCTATGCGAAACATTAACTTGTTTTGTTGTGATTGATGAACCATTGCCATGTCATAACTAGGCTATGCTACCAACGAATGAAACTTGTGCTAATTTGGGAAAGGGGAAATTAAATTAAAATGTAAACATCCCAGAAGCGATCGGTATAAAGACGTACCTCTCCCCAAATCTTATTCTTGGCTGGTGGTGGGTATTCTTGTAAGTTGTCGAAGGCAATCTCTTCCATGAACCATTTGAATGACTTTGGACAGTTTTGTTTTCTGTACTCAACCTGTTTGCTGATGTTGCCACAAGGCTTGCCTTCCAGCAAGGGTTTGGTGGCGTAGAAGGAGTCTTTGTATTCATCAAGCCAGACTTCAGCAACTCGCATGTAATTCTGTGTCAATACCGAATTGTGTAAAGTTGGTTTAAGGTTAATATACTTTATCAGGAAAACATGAAAGAAGTATGAAAGAGGGAAAAGAGAGGAGCCTATACTTGTGAAATAGTGATGCAAATGGTGACAGACACAATGCGAGTAGAGAGACAGAGACAGAGACAGACAGACAGACATACAGAAAGAGAGACAGAGAGAGAGAGACAGACAGACAGACACAGAGAGAAAGAGAGAGAGGATAAACACACAAAGATGCAAATAAATCATATTACAATATCACAGGGGATGGAACTTTAGTAATCGATTTCGTTTGAAGATCTTCTACCCCTAGCTTATAGTTTTGTTAAAATCAATGTTTTCTAATAATTAAATGTATTTCAGGACCAACACCTTTTTTTTAGAATTGTAATAACTGAACGATATGGTACAAGGTAGTATAATTATGATTTACAATAAGGTTTGCAATACAAGCAGGTCTATTTGACAGTCTGTAAAAGTAGATCATACTGTTAAAACTTTACAAACTGTTTGTTCACGTTATCACGATAAGAGGAAGAAATGCTGGTAAAAATTATAAGTTGTATTATAATACCTTATGCCAATCTGCCGAATGCTTGACAAAAATTATAAGAAACTCTACAGAATTAATTGCTGCCATAATGGGAATATTGCCAAACTAAAACGCCAAGTGAAGAGCAATATGACATGCGCCCTCAGAACGAATATCCCCATCTATGAGAACATCATCCATCTTACCAAGTCTACGACAGATACACCGTCTACACCGGACGGTGGATAGCTATAAGGCACTTGTTTCCGATAGACATGACCCACTCGAGAACAAGGAACAAACTTTAGAGAACCCCCACACATCCAAACCTAAAACCATAAAATAGAGGATAATATAGATGCCACAGAAATATTTAGTATTACATTGCACAAATATAGTTTTGTTATATTCAGTATAATGATTGAAGAACATGATGAAAGTTTTAAAAGTATATAACTTTGAATCATCTACTTTTACAAAAAAAGCATTATTGCTATAGTGAAAACCTCCTCGTTATAATTACCATAGTATTACAGGTTTTTGCCCTTCTTCTAAAATAGAGATTTGTTCATTCATTTCCAAATTCCTTTTCTATGACACTATTCAAAAGTTCCTTCTAAATCAATGATCTTTTATTAGTTTGATTTATATCAATAGGAATTGAGCCTATCATGGAAATATAAGATTCCAACTAAACTGTTCCATATATTTGGGTCCATTATGATGAGAATGAATTCTTACCTTGAATGATATTTCAAAGTTTTCTCCTCCCCATATCTGTAATCCTGGATCGTATCCTCCAAGTTCAAAGAAGTAGGACCTATCAAGAGCCAGTAGACCTCCTGCCATGACGGGAGAGCTAACAACAACACAAATTAAGTCAAACTAGTTATAATCACTACTGCAATCAAGAGGAGTGCATGGTCATGAAGTAATAGAAAGGAATATATCGATACGAATTCAAACAGATAAGTCTTATCAAGTTGTGCATAACTGGTACTTAATCAATATAGTCTTAGAAATCAACAAGCGATTTCTGAGGATTTTTAAAATCATGAATTCATTTGATAAATTGGCCAATTCTGAACATTTTGAAGCGATATAATGTTTGTTATTTTTGAATGTTTGAAGCAGATATGAAGAAGGGTTAATAGTCACAATACTCTAAATACATGTGTAGTGCAATAATGTCGTGCAACACATACATTTACACATTGAAATTGAAATTAAAGGCCTTTTCCGATATTTGGTTAATGCAAAACCAAATTATATCTTACAGAGGCATAGCGTCCACCCAGTCATGAAACACGAGTCGCCCAAGATGGAAAAACTGTGAGGGAGCAAACCAACCAAGCGGGGAGGGTCCTAGAAAAGGAGGGGCATATCTTATTCTTACTTTCCACCTATCATTTCCTGTTTCTGTTCCTTTTATTTTTGCCAAATGATTAGAAGAGGCAAGTGCCCCCATTGCAAGACGCTAACATTTAATTATCAAATTTTGAAACTTGCCACAAAATAAGCCGTGAAATTTTATGTAAGAACAGATGTATACAGCAGGGAAGTCTCAAATTATCTTATTTTAAACTATAGATTTTGTCTCGCATAATAACTTTGTCTCTCCGGGCCTCTTTTAACCTCTTTGATATTCTAAGCATTACAAACCCACACGGACATGAAATCGGTGTGAATGAAATTAAACTTCTGAATTCATGATTTGTTAGCTTACGGGTAAGGTTGACTCCTTTGTTTCAATCCGAGCCTGTGCCAGTAAGGTTTGATAGGAATTCTCTTATACCAGAAATCCCAGTCGAAAGCACCTCTACAGAGCCCATCCCCCTGTGATGTATAGGCGAAGGTGTCAGAACTGATTGCATCAACGGTCGGACAAACTATAGTGGACCTAGGTACAGAACAAATGAGGGTTATAATAGATTATTTAGATAATCATGTATGCATTTAGCAAAATTGTTTTTAGTAATGAAACATTGAATAAGTTTACAATGTGTTTTATAATCTAGAAGGGTTACTCCGGATTACTCTCTGGCACTCTATGCAGTCAATAAAACCACAGTGATTTCAAGATATAGCTCCCTCTTTCAAAATCAAAGATATATTTCTAGTTAAATTTTTTGTCAAGACTTTGACACTTGATAAATAAAGCAAAATCTTCTTAATCGAATGAACATCTAAAGAACACATCAATGTATAAGTAATATTAGTGTTTTGTTACAAAACAGTACAATGTGATTTTTTTTTAAAACAATGTAATATCTGATATGCGTGATTTTTTTTCAGACAACGCTCATGTCCACGCTGAATATAGACATCACAGAATTAGAATTAATATCCTCTCAAAGAGGAAACTATTTTCCATTGGAGACAAGAAGCAACAGAAAGGCTTATGATTACTTACTGGTATGTAAGAAAATTAGAACAAGAAAATATAATCATATAGGGCTAAAACAGAAAAGCATTTGAGACTTGAAAATGTTAGAAGACAACAAAATCAATATACAAGAATCAAGAGAATATAACGCACTGCATGGGCATGCTTACAACTAAAGGGGATTAAAAATGATAATTTTTCCTTTTTCTTACCGATCTACTGCGATTTCTGTCAATAGAGGAGGCAGCCAGTTTGGTCCACATTCACAATGAGCATCGAGGAATGTTAGGACCTGTCCTATCGCTCTCCTAGCCCCAATAGTCCTGGACCTGATCAGACCTTCTCGCTTCTTGTTCCGGACAATGCGGATCTTTCCAGAGAACCTTGGGTCGCGAATATAATCGTCTAATTTCTTCTTTAGGTGGACTGGGAAAAAAAATGAGGGGGGGGGGTAATAATAGAATATTCGCGTGAATTGAGTGAAATAGATGTACCTGTATATTAGAAACAGATGCATTCCTTGTGCTAAGCGGTGGCGTATCCAGCATAAGATGGAATAAATGTACGCCCCCCCCCCATGTTTATCTGTTTATCGATGTCCACTGTTTGTTATGACTGGTGAACGAAAAAACATCGACGCTTGAAGCTAAAACAATTTATTTTTTGTCGCTGTTTTGCGGTCGAAGGGGGAGGCAATCGAAAAGTGAAAAACTTGTATATACATGTAGACCTACATTGTTTGAAATTCTTTGAATACAAAGAGGGTGCTTATATTGCTTGAGAAATCACATCATAGCAAATTACTATAACATAAATATTTTGGCATGTCTTATAATTTGACATTATCGTTTTCTTTCTGATAATCCTATTTTTAAAAAACTTTTTTTTTTAATTAAAAAAAATTAGAAAAAACAAAAAAATCGGTTACATAACCCAGAATTTTACATGTATAGTCATACCCTTGTCACTGTAGTCGTCGACGAGAAGTACCTCTGCTAACAGCTCTTTCGGTGAAGTATTAAAGACGCTGTGAATGGTCCTAATTAATGTTGACCATCCTTCCTGATGAAAGACAATCACTACACTCGTGTTGGGTAAGTTAGTCGGATAATGCCAGTGCTTGCAT
Source organism: Hemicentrotus pulcherrimus (assembly GCA_003118195.1). Lineage (NCBI taxonomy): Eukaryota > Metazoa > Echinodermata > Echinoidea > Camarodonta > Strongylocentrotidae > Hemicentrotus > Hemicentrotus pulcherrimus. The sequence continues at coordinate 474,326 of BEXV01000018.1, read as the reverse complement.
CTGAAAAACAAATATATATATTAATATAAATAGACCCTATTATGAATTGCTAGTAACAAAAATGGATGCCACGTAAAGCGTATATGAAAGAAAACTTTGAGTGATTTTATAGTCGCAACCCAGCTTCAAATAAAACTAACACAATTAATGCTTTTTGAGGGTGAAAGATGGATAGAAAGAGCCGTGCCATGTATACATCATAAGCAAAGTCATGTAAAGATAGGACATACATTTCAGTGAGAGCGATGATTTAAATAACCATCTCCCTCGTGACCAATCAAGGCCTTCATCAGTGTCAAACGATTCATCAATGTCAAACGATTCATCAGTGTCAAACGATTCATCAGTGTCAAACGATTCATCAATGTCAAACGGGTGTGTCTTAATGTCACACTTTGCCTGTATGTCTGCCTTATGGAATATGTAACGGTGCCATGGGAATGTGGTGTAATGTAGCGTCATTTTGATGACAGACACCTGCTAAAAGAGACTGGTGTTTTGATTTCATGTTCCTGCCAGGAAAGAATATTGCACACATGTAGGTCATTCACGTAATAATTGCTCAGCAACCAAAAGGGCACAATTAAAGACGTCAGTCCGGTAAAGTCTTAGCTAGCATTACAATAAACCGTGTTCATGTTTTACTAACAGCTAACCTGATATAATTCTAGAAGTAACGAACTCGAGGATTTTTATTTTTTATGTTTTTAAGAGTGACATGACAATGTTTTGTCACGGGTAGTCACATTTTCTGACATTGCTTATTATGCTTATATGATGGTCATTCGTTAAATAATGTAAACAGATACAATTTAATTAGTTTATTTAGATACTCTTTATTTATTTTCTTTGTCACCATTTTCAAAGACATCATTATTGGTGGAAAATTTGATTGAATATATTTCTGTTGTAACTATTTCTAAAGTATAAAAAAGGAGATGCCAATCTCATTCACCTCTTCCTGCAATTTTTTTACCATCTTGTTAACTTACTCATTGTCTCTAAGATCTGCTACGATACGATCCAACGATATCCGATCACTGACAACCATATTGAATCCATATTCCTCGAAAGCCTTATCATAAAGATGCTTCTCATTATGATCCAGAAGAACCCCTAAGCCATACTCTCCCGGGCCTGTCCGATACGGCTGGCGAGGGGGCTCGTAGTTCCCTGTAGTCTCCTTTAGTACCGGAGGGTGAATGTCACGTGGTCTTTGAGTGGACTGTGATTGGTCTAAAGTTCGATGACGTGGTTGTTGGTTGGTGTTGAGATGGCGATTATTACCCTGTATGTCCGTGGAGATTATAAGAATCCGATGAATTAATGAATGAAACGCATCATTATAATTTTCATATGTTACAGGTACTCTTACAGGTACTGAGCACATCTTACTAATAGAGCAAGCATGTGTGTCTTATACAGACGTATAATTAATCAGATCCGATTATGTACGTCTTGGGACCGACCTTTCATGTTAAAACACTGACCAAGGATCGAACTCATGGTCCACGTATAGACAGATCAGAGAGTCGACCGCTAGTTCAATTTACATCTCCAAGCTTTAACCAGAGTAGGAATTTCAAAGGGTATTGCGCAAAAAAAAGAAAAAAAATAGGCCTCAGTGCAAATCCCTTTTTAAATTTTGACCCTCAATATCGCTTACCTAACTTGTACAATCATATATTAAACAACGTTTAGTATTATTCTACTTCAGACGTGAAAATACATATATTTTTCATTTTATGCAATAAAAAACTAACATACTTCACCTATACGGGACATCAGAGAGTACGCTTGGTGTGATTAATTTATACAACACCTGCCTCTTGCCCATTAAGCGGCATCGTTAAAGCAACACGGATTAATAGCTCTTCAAGTTACCGCCGTTTATCTGACAAACTGCAATGTCGCCTTTCATAGGTACTATGTCACATTTGCAGGCCCCAGAAAATGAAAAGGTTAAATTCCAACGGCATTTGAAAGATAATACTAATTTAGAACTTCCCTCAAAACGGAAGGGCTTGAAAATGTCATTAAGTGGGGAAATAACGAGCATTAGTTGTTGAATCGACTTTGGTGATTGCAATCACTTATGTAATAGTGTGATTTCCAGACCCTTGTACCGAACGGTTGTACATTTTGTGCTGCGCAAAGATATAATCAGTTTAATTTTTGCCATTACAAGAATTGGGTTGTTGATGTAGACACATGCTCATATACCCTAGCTCATTTTATGTATGTGACATGTAATACCAAATAAAAAAACAAGTCAGTCAGTCACTCAACAGTGTCTGACAGTGAAGTCTAGAAAGTAATCGGGTTTCCTTGCATAATTTGAATATTAGGAAACTACTATAACGTTTAAATTTCACAGATAGGACATACCTGACATGTTCATAATTCCTGCAAAGATTTACAGAATTTGAAGTTGGCTGTAAATGGGACATAGTACCTTTAAACACAAATCGTAGATGTCCTCGTTTACAATTTGACAGTTTCATTATACATTTCAGAATTATGACATTCTGTACATGAAGTCATGAATAGCTCATCACCCAGATAATGGACATCAATGTCACTTCATGTCCAATAGAATAGGGAAGAGTGTCGCCCTCAAAGCCTGCTAGACTAACAATACGAATAATTTTAACTACGAGCTAGCAGGGTTGACTGCAAAATTATGCAGCGGATGTTTTCATATATCAAGTTTGGTGTGAAAAGATTTAAGACCGGAAGACTTTGCCTTGCATATATAGGGTCAATGACTGTTTTCCTTTTACAACTTCAATGGTCCGTGGACTTTGGTCAATGTCACTGTGTATACTACAGAGATCAATTTTCTAGCAAGTATCTCTACGGCATGTACCAGGCTTTCAGTAGTTCAAAACAGTCACTGGCATTATAAAGAGTAAACCTAAAAATATCTAACACTTAATTTTCTATGTTTGATAAAGACGGACAGTTAAATGACAGCCTACATGTTTTGAATTCACAACAACAAACGAATGAGGCAATAGTATAATTATACTACAAGAAAACATTTTGTTACATGCAGATAGCAATTAGCATGGTAAATAATAGAGGGGATATGCAGGAGATAAAGATAGGTAAAGAAAAAAGCGGCGATAGTAAGAGATAGAGAAAGAGATCGAGAGAGAGAAGGAGAGACAGACAGACAGACAGGCAGAGAGAGAGAGAGAGAGAAGGGGGGTAAATAAGGATATACGTTTGCACATTAACTATACCTTGTTTTTCTCCAGTGTTACCATACTCTCTCCTTTCTGCTCTGCAATGACTGCATCCATTCCTCTCTCCCTCGTCTTCCCGCTGTCATCCCTCATCACCCAAGCACCCATCGGCCCTATTCCATGTCCGCCCATCGCCGCCGACGATGACGAGGATGACGATGTCGACCCTGAATTCAACGATATGAGTATAGGCGCCAACCCGACCACCAAGATGATCACCAGCCCAACTTTAAGACCATGCCGTGATCTTGATGAAGAGGACATCCTTCCACTTCCGAACAGCGAAGTAGCCATACTCAAAACTGATGTCCGTCGGTTGTTTGGTATTTTCGAGTTATCTGGCTCTAGACCTAACACTGAATATGGTTACTATTGCAGTATATTTTGGTTTGGAATGATTGATCATCGTGGCACCGCAGTGAATAATCAATTATTAAAGCTTTGATATGCGAGCCGACGGTCAGTGCGAACTTTCAGATACTTCACGTGTCCAGAATTCGGATAGATTCCGCGATTTTTTGGTGTCTGACCGCTGTCATTGGGTGGTTTGGACATGTGTGTAGATTTCTATTCCACAGGTGTCATGTGAGGGTATATGCCTGTACGGAAAGGTAAAGAGACTGCAGTCAGAAATATATCACAATGCACAACAGTCAAATGCTTTCTCAGCGCTATGTAAGATAAACAATCCATCAATCAATATAATTATTATCACGATATGAAAAATATTCAAATGTAAACAAAAACGGGAGATGGACAAAACAGGTATACGTTGTAAGGGTATATTTAATAGCTACATGATTTTAATGAATTGACAAACACAAAATTATCTTCAGAAGAGAGTAAAGTTCAGTCAGCAGTGCATTCCTTTAGAAATATGAATGCAGTATACCGTGATTGTCAAAGAGTTGATGCACTTCTCTCCGTCGGTGTTCGTGAATACACTGTATAATAATAATACAATAATACTAACAATAGTACTGACAATAATACAGTGTATTATTGTCCGTCTGATATGTAATCATCTGATATAGTACAGCGTGTAAGTTAAAATAGCATAATAATTATATTAGTGACACATGAATTAAACATGTTGTAATGAAATAAGTCAGAGACGCTTTCTGTCATCGTGTAATTATAACATCAAATCGTTTGGTAATTCAGCGTTAATTTACGTAATGAAAGTAACGAGGCATTTCCCCCTTTCAGATAGTTAACGACGTTGCTTTAAGTTTGTCCAGCAAACTTAATCTTCTGCAATTATTGTGCATTCAGAATTATTATGTTCTATTTTCGTCCCTGGAAATCTTATATTGGAAATAACAAACGGGGAAATGTAATCATATTTCAAAATATCTCATATTTTGAATCATAGAAGAAAGACAGATTGCAAAAGATCAGTTACACTGACTGATGGGAGCGTTAGATATCATTATGAAAGATCAATGGATTCATATATTATTACCTGAATGCTATAGTCTGCATGACACTACTTGATCAGAAATGTATTCTTTACTCTGACAAACCGCGCCGTCTTATCTCAAAATCGTATGGATAGCAAAATATCATCTACATGCTGAGATTCGAGAGTGAAGGATTTTTTTTTAGAGAGAGAAAAAACAAAGTGTGTTCATGTTAAAAATATTTTCTACAAAGAAAATAACTAAATATATAGAGAGATTGTGAGAGAGAGAGAGAGAGAGAGAGAAAGGGGGAGGGGGCTGGGTGTAAACACGACATCAGTCGCAGCTGCTCTTTTCTTATAAGGATAATAATCATTGGTGATGTACGGAGATTCCAGTCAATTATGATATTCATTGAATACAGGAGCGGTCAGTCGAAGATTTAAACCTGAAATATTGACACATTAGAAATAGGACTAAAACAATATTTGAAACAGCAGTCAATATTTTTAGATAACACAGATATTGAGCTTAGTATACAGGCAAAGGCAGTGAGAAAGTTGAAAGCCATTAATACGTTGATGCTTTCAATATTGTATAAATCAATGAAGTTAAAAACAAACCCAAATATTTTCTTGTGGAAAAAGTTGTCCATCAACAGGCCTCTGAGAACTCTATTTTCATCAATGAATTCAATCCATCAACATAACCTGCATTTTCTCTGTTCAACAAACCTTAACCTAATACTTTAGGATTAACAGAAATGCGATCTCATCCCATGGATATTTGCCTTGAGAAACATCACAGGTGCATGAATATGTAATAATTACTAGCCATTTTTCATCCACATTTGCTAGGTGTCTGTCTTCAAGCATGCATCATGTTAACACCTTGTCGTATTCATATGTCCGTGCTAGCTCCTTCCAACCTTAACCCCCCCCCCCTTCACAAATTTGTT
>BEXV01000018.1:446131-460122 GCA_003118195.1 Hemicentrotus pulcherrimus | reverse complement strand
GGGGGGAGGAGTGGCTAGAAGGAAGTAAACATTGATATTGACTGAGTGATGACAGAATGAAGGAGAATATCAGAAAACATTGTTAAAATGAAGAGAAATGGAGAGTGAGCGAGCGAGAGAGAGAGAGAGATAGGGAGAGAAAGAGAGAGTGAGAAAGAAGGTGAGTGGTAATAATCTAAATTGTTTTTGATGTAAATGTGGAACAAATAAACTTCAAACTTCAAACTCTCTAAGAATTACCAAAAATTAGAACAAATTTAAACTGGTCTTTGGAGGTGGAACTTCAAAGATGTCATAGATTTCAACAAATAGAGTACTTCAAAGTATAATTCTATTGAACCGTCCCCTCCGCTCTTTCCCGTTGATGTCCGCTTGATTATTTTACTACACTCCGCCGCATCCTTCTGAAGAAAATGTCTATCATACCTCAAAACTCTCTGCAATGATAGCAATGTTTGTATTGTGATAATGAACGTGTTCCGTTCGACCATGCGCGGCTAGATCTTGACGACGTTATCGTTCAGGTCTTTCTCGGTCGGGGTCGCTCTCATCAATCATGGCATGCGCCCACGAGAGGTCAAGAGGTATGCCAAATATCCTTCATGGCTGACATTAGTTGGTCTTTGCCAGGGATCATATCTCCCGTTTCATGCAAACGAGGCGTCATTATTTTGTATTGCGTCATCCCCTGCGCTAATAAACTCTGTTGAGGTAATATAACAACAGGCCGGGAGCCCGCTACGCATTGTTTACACTATTCGTTTTACTCTCATTTTTAAAATTATAATATCTACATGGCGCGTCAGAAGGCATCATCAGTTTTTGGCGCAATCCTGCGTCAGGCTAAGGACGCCTCGTGTACAGCGGACATTAAAGACTTCATTCTCCTGACCTTTCCGTCCTAGCTTTCTTATCACAAAAGTTTGATGGTCTAATGGAAAATCACCGAAATGTGATCCACTCAGTACGCCGTTCGAATCCCTGCCATGGCAATAAGGCATCCTTTGGCAATGTGTATGTACAATTTCCACTCTCCACCCAGGTGAAATTAATGATAAGGAAGAAATTCCTTTAATGTTTTAGCGTCTTATCAGGATAGCTCAGCTATAATGTCACGATAATGATAGAATTCAGCGCCTTTTGTCCTCATAATAGGCCTTTATAAGCACAATGTAATCATGATCAGTTGATCATAATTATTATCATCGCATTCATTAATTTTGATTTAAAAAGATGTCAACAACATTAACAAAAAAACTTTTGAGCGGCCCTGGGGAGGAAGAAAGGAATATGGAAAATACTTGAAAGCGGTCCCTTTTCCATTTTGAAACCCGCCTAAATGAATAGACCAACGCTACATGACTGATTGTGGTAATTCATTCACTTCATTTTCTCCCCATGTACCCTCCCAAAGCTAAACCTGTTACAGCAAGGTAATAGATAATTGCCTATTCATGAAAATCATCACGATGGTCGTCTTACAGGTATTTATGGGCTAATGGAGTCGTTATTGGTTTAATCTCCTCTCGAATGATGAAGATAGAGAGAGAATAAAAGGTGAATAGAATGGGTAATTGAAAAAAAAATAAGAAGATTAATTTACTGTTAATGTCTCGATTTCAAATGTTTATCATAATGCTTGCGTGTATGTCGCCAGCATGGTTTGTTGCAATGAGAGAATGAGATTTCTTGTTATTGGAGAAAAAAGTTATATAGCGCAAGAGGGAATAAAGACTTGATGAGAGCAATGACAGAGGGAGGGAGGGAGGTGTACGTGAGAGGGACATTGATAGATAGATAGATCGGGAGAGGGAGAGAGGGAGAGAGAGAGAGAGAGAGAGGGAGAGGGGTGTGGGGAAAAAAGGGGGATGTCGTAGGTGGAGGGTGGGATAGAACATGTAACTACTGTATACTGTATACAGATGGGAATAAGGAAGAACTTGTGAAGAGAGGAAGAGGAAGATAGAGAGGAGAAATGGAAGATAAAGGGGAGGGGGTATTAACACAACTAATGGCAAAGTTTATCTTTATCATTATGTTGTCCATCTTTTTTCCCTTATTTTTCTTTTCAGTTTGTCGGTGTATGACATCCAATCTAACAGACAAACCAAAATACTTAACTATACATTATTTCATAAGTATGATTTAGAATGCATAAATGTTTACGAAAGGAACAACGGGAACGACGAGGGAATTATCTAGGATAAAGAAAACACCGGATATCAATTACAGAATAAAGCCCCACATGACGCCACAGAATATTAGTAATCCAACGAGCAGGATGATAAAGTACTGATCATTACGACAGTGTTCAAGTTCATCTTTATTTAGAAGCATTAAATGCCTTTCTAGGGACTGATCTATTTCTTCATCCTTTTCTAAGAACTAGGGAGGCAGTAAAATTCTGAAAATTTTTGCTGTATGCACAGAGTATCACCTTCGTATGTATGAAAAGATAGCGCACTGCTAATGAATCCGATTTCCAACATGTATCTATTCGCTTTTCCGCTAAACCGACGTGACATAGCCAAATTCTAATTAGCTTCTTCTTCCAAACGAGCCGGCTCTGCTCGCATGACGTTCATGCTGTCATGCTCCATATACATACAAAGTGAACAAATCACCTACAGCCTTCAGCTTCCTCGTTTTCAGCTTTCTTATAAAAATATAAAAACGTTCATAATACTGTACCTAATTTATCTATATGGCGTTTCTAAATCGATATAACACCACCGATTACAAAAACCAAAGTAACCCACCCCCCCCCCAAAAAAAAAAAGGGTGAAGGAAGAAAAAGAGAGAGAAAAAAGACTGAAAGAACGAAAAAACAAGAACAAAAACACAGCATACAATCCGAATAAAATCGCTCAAATCCTAGATTTTTATATTTTGTCATTTCGTTTCTATTATTGATTAAAATGACTTAGTATTTAAATTTAATTTTCAATCTTTTTTCTCTCGCAAGCATATTGTTCATTTACTGGATCTTTCAATATTCTATACTGTATTTTGTATGATTTTATGGTTTATGGTTAAAAAAATATCTTGAATCTTGATTTAAAATCCCTATCATACTTTTTGTACCTTTTTGAAGGTGTATTGTTTTGCTCATTATATCTTCAACCAAATCTTCAATACGTTTATATTAAACTGGTAAAAGAGAAAGACGATGAAAAGGGGAAAGAGGGAAAAAGGCCAATAAAACGATATCATCAATCAATCAGCCCCTTTTGAAAATGTTCAGTTTTTTAATTGTTGTTAGGACGCGAGAGGGTTACAAACTGTTTGTCCATGAAGAAATGAGATCTACATGTATTAAAAGATTAGCATTGTGTTTGGAAAGGAAACAAAATCAAATTATGTTCATACACAGCCAAAATAAATGTTTGTTTCATAGCTTTGGAAAATTGTCACTGAAAATGAATGCACACAAATAATTGAAAAGAGGGTTTTCCTTTCTATGCAGAAGTGATCATTTTAAGGTAGGGGGGCCTCTGCAGTTAAAAATTCATTACATCACCCAAATCACACTCTGTCAGTCATTAGAAAGAAACACAAAGAAAGAATGCAATTCATTATTAATACTAGCATCCAATTTATTACTCATTCATTTCAACACAACATATAAAACCACAATATTATTGCTTGAGATATGTCCAAAACACATTTAATATACACTGGTATAGTAAAATACATGTACATGTATGAAATCCAGTGCATTGAGCACTTAGTACTATCACATTCAATACAAATACCACAGTTTCATTATTGCTTCTTATTTCTTAAAGCTTGTTCAGATATGACGATTAAACTGCCTCAAATAACCAGTTATTTTTTCTTTTAATGTGTAAATTGAAAAGTAACCCCATGCAACAAAATGCATACATGTGTTCACTCCACTCTGTCTTATAAGAGACAGAAGTGTGAAGCATATATCACTTTACATCATCATACCAAACCAAAAAGCTGTGATTTTGCTGCGTCATAACATACCCGAACGAGACTTTAACGAGCAAAATTCTTCACACTAACAATGATTCTCTCTTATTCAGTATAAACCAAACTATAAATTAAGTAACATAGCACTTTAAGGTAACCCGTATGTCTGAAACCAAATTTTTCTAGAGAACTGAGCACATCTGAGTTCTACAACTATATTACTTGTTTACATCATCATTACAACTAATATATAACAGTTAAAAACAAGTAAAACAACAACAACACAGAAACAGTACGGCACTATAAATAACAAACAAAAAACTTTCTCAGAGTCAAACAATATACACATAAGCCTCAATTAGAAAATTATTGGAATTATTGGTACATACAATTACAATACCACATATACAGGAAATAAGTACTATCACATGGGAATACAGGTACTGATGTAATAAGTACTATCACATGGGAATACAGGTACTGATGTAATAAGTACTATCACATGGGAATACAGGTACTGATGTAATAAGTACTATCACATGGGAATACAGGTACTGATGTAATAAGTACATGTAGTAGAACACAAGCACCTCTTCATGAATTTCTCTTCTTCCCCTTCAAACTCTTTTCCCCTGACACATACATGCACATCTCTACTGAAGCCTATTGACTGATAAATGGGTTTAATACAGGGACCACCTGGTTCCTGTGGGCAATGCTTTACGATATAAAATACTCACAAAAAGGAATGTTAAAAAGTGGATGATTAAAAAATGAACATTCACACTTCACACACAAGTATGCAGCTATTTAGAATCAAATATTTGCTGCATAATTCAAAACCCTAGCACCATAAGGACTTGGATACAGCTACTTATTAAAATGGACGGTTAAAATTTGTAAGTATTGCTTTAGATAATGCAAGAACATTGTGATGCATATTTATCGCTATTCGAAGTTGCATATTACAATGTCAGTGTATGTGGTACAGTATGATTTGGTATGAACTTGAAAATGAAGTAAAATAGTTTTATGAACAACAACCAACTGCAGTACTGGTAAATATATAAAAATAGCCACAAACTACTTCTGAGAACTTGTTTCTAAAAAAACCATGCACCAACAATTCACAGAAATCTTGATTAGACCAAGATAAAAGAGATGTTTAACAAGACAAATATAAATACACTGTACATCAACAGCTTCTAAAAAATCTCATCAAATTTAACTAGCATCCTTGGATTGCAGTTTGACTCGAGCAATTGATGTTAGACAAATCACACCATTGACTTTATAACAATGCATAGTCAGCAAATCACACTGCAAGAATTCTGTAATTTCAACATCTAATAAAAGGTTCTTAAATCACATTTGCTCTATCATCATTGAATTTGGTGGTCTGAAATAAACGTACAGTATGTATGCATGAAGTCTAAAGAGGTGTGTTATCTCCCTCTGCTACATCTGTTTGCATAATAACATTGTTTCTAGGGGTTATTCATAACTGCTAAATGTTTATAAAGTGGTGACTTTGTCATTTTAGCTGTCTCTTCATAGTGTGAATGCAATGCATTTTACAAAACAATATTAATAGAAGATTGTGATATATAAACTACAGCGCACATCACATTGCCAGGCTGTACTGTACATTGGTCAACCCCCAACTTAAATATGAATGTCCATTTCGAAGGAGTTCGGTGACACAAATTTTGGGAAAATGGGTATTTGATAACAAAATGTTCAGAAAAATGTGGGCTTTCCAGGAAACACAAAGACTTAACTCCACCCAAGACCCCATTGAAGTCAATGGCCAGTGAAACAAATTCTCAAAATAGCCAAAACGGAGTTATGCCTTTGTTTCATCTTCCTGATATCTCCAATTCCAACACAACCGGCTTCTCCTTGAGATCAAGGTCTACACAGAATATATATATATATATCCCTGTTCTATCCCCCAGCAAATGTACAATCACGCAAAACATGGGTACTTGAGTTATAAGTGAAGAATGATTAGTGTAAATTTACTATATTAAAAAATGTTTACAGAAACTGTTTCTTGCATTTATTTCCTGTAGAATATTAACCCTAGTCATCTGTATGCTTCTTGATAATCAAAGAAGTACTGCATAATGTTGCTGTATCAGGTAATTTAAAGGTTTTTGATTTTTGAAAAAAAAGAAAATAAAGAGCTGTCATATTCCATCAAAACTTACAGAACAGTGATGTGATTTATGCTATCTATCTTGATCATGACTTGGTACCATCGCCTCCTTGGTATATCCACCACCTGGTCTCTTGAGTTTATCTACATCACTGTTAAGCCAGCTGGTCTCGCTTCGGTTCATGTCTAAAGGTGTAGTAGTAGTCCCCTGGCTTCGTAAGAACTCTACCTCCTTGCTAAGGACCTGTCTCTCCTGCATCAGACTGGTCTGCTTCTGAAGAAGCTCAAAGATCTAAACATGAAAGTGAAACAATCAAATCAACAGAAATTGTGAACAGATTCATAGGGTCATGGATCACAACATAAGGGAGCAGGAGACCTGCATAAATCTTTGGTTCTCAACCTTCATTTGTGTACCCAGAAAGGCGATGTTAAAAAACCACAGTTCTTTAAGTTTATACACAAGTTTTCTAACAACCTTTAAATCCTGAAACATGATATCAAAGCATGCATGAAGAGTGGGTGAAATTGCAATTTTGCTCAATTCAATTCATGGTTTATATGATTATGTACTCCACTTGAAATGAAACTTGCAAATTAATATTGAACTGTCCAATCGGTCTTTCACTTGGAAGTTCTTATTAAAGAAATATGACTTACGGAAAGGTAGAATATGATAGGGTATATTTAAAAGGGGTGGATTACTAAACAGACAAACTACTATAAATGTAAAACACAGTTCAGACTGATTTGCATACATCAACAGAGCAAACTGATAAGGAGTTCTACATTATCCAGAATATGAGGTAAACTATAAAACACAAAATGAGCAAATGCTTTGAACCTGCCAAAATGTACATACATACAAGAGAAAAGACAAGAGGTTGCATAGCAGATTGACAAATCTTTACATTTCTTACCTGTTTAGCATTCTTGTTATTCTGTTCTTCCATCTGTTGCAGCCTGGTCTTCATCCTATGATGTAGCTTTCCATGCTCGACACACTGTATCTCCATATCATTGTGCTGCTGGGATAGACGCTCTGAGCGAGCCACAAGCTCACCATTTACCTGCCTCAGTTGGCGAAGCTCAGACCTAAAATGAAAATTGAAAAAACAAACATATTTCTAATACCAGAATAGATTAATCCTACATATTTATTGTGACATCATATTTTCCTGAGAATGCCTGTTACAGTGCATGTTTATGGTCAGAACCTAACCAACTAAGTTACAGTAAGATACAATTGTAAAAATTGAGATAGAAGTATCTTAAAAATGTCCACCAACATCTAAGCATTAATATACAGATGACACAATACTAAACACATCTACTGTATATTGAAGGTCATTCTTAGTATTACCAAACATATGAAAATTTGCTGATTTATTAGCTCAATTTCATCTTGTTGATGACGTTTCAACCTAAGGATTCTAATTGGATGATGTTGATTCTAACAGATAATTATTTTTCATCTATCACAAATTAGTTCCTTTTAGAGATCAAAATTAAGTTTGTCACATTTGTGATTTTGCATAATTAAAAATATATTTATATACTGTATCAATAAGAAATATAATTTTCACGAAGGAAAATCATATTTAATGTCAGATAGCATCAATATTTACAATCAAAGTTTATAAATATAAACATTCAAATATATAAAAATACATGCTTATGTGACGTTCAATTTACATTTAATTCACAAGGACATGCTTATTTTCTTATTCACTACTTCACGATTACTAACCTGTACTTGTTTGTGCCACTCTCTAACCTGTCAGTGAGGACTCTTCCTTCTTCCCTCAGTTTAGAGATCAAGGCTTGTTGGTCTGATAACATGTTCTCCAGTTCATTCACAGCTAGACCTGATAACAAGAAGAAAAAAACAAAAACAATATATAGATCTTTTTTTTCTGCATTTATTGATAAATCAAATATAAAACATTCAAATAACAATATTAGTATATAATATAATTGATTTACATAAAGAGTGACAACTTAAATACACACAAATGAAGAAGGCATAATTGAAAGCTTGAAAGTATGGAGGTAAGTAAAAAATAATCAAGATAAATGCAGAGGCCAACTATCATAAGCAAGAATGCTCGAGTCTTATAAGACACCTAAAGGTAAGAATGAGGTGGAAGAAAAGGAAAAAGGGAAAACAAGAAGGTATAGGAGAATGGGGATAACAAGAACAGGAACAGAGGTAGAAGGACACAGAGACAGATAAGGAGAAATAGAAAGAGAAGAAGAAGGATGAATAGGAGGTGGAGAAGGAGGACAAGGACAAGAATGAGCTAAAAACTTAAGAACTATTTGAGGGGTCAGTGACACAAAGACGTAATTCCATTTTGGCCATTTTGAGAAAAAGTGGTTTAAAGACAGAGGTCCACTTGGGCCTTAAGGAGTTAAGTCTATGTTTCACTAGCCATTGACCTAAATGGGGTGTTGGGTGGAATTAAGTCTTTGTGTTTCCTGGAAAGCCCACATTTTATTGAACATTTTGATATCAAATGCTCATTTTTGGAAAATATGGAGTTATGTTTTTGAACCCTCGAATTTATTTTACCAAGCCAATACTACACACAATAACAGTTATAGACATGTTTTTATGATGTATAATAATTCAAACAATCTCAAACTCACTGTGTTTTGCATCCATGTTATGAATGGTTTGTTTGAGATCTTGCTCCTTCTTCTCTGCTCGGTGACGCACCATCCTCAGAGCTTCTTTGTTACCCTTATCAACACTCTCATGAGACAAACGCAAGATGCTTGCCTAACAGTAACAACATCACAAATGAAAATGAAAATTCACACATATTTTATAAAAAAATATTATGTTGGATTTTAAGAAATTAAGAAAAGGGTTTAGGATGCATTATGAGATTTTATCAAACATTCTTGTTAAGGTGGAAATTAAAAGGCTTTCTATCCCAGTTGCAAACTTTACCAGCAAACTAAAGATACAACTGTTTCTACAAATAACCTGATAAAGTCTGTCCCATAACTTTATGTTTCTTATTTGCATATTCCATATTTAATATTTAGAGAATTGAGTACATGAAAACACTTACCTCTCTCTCAGCTGCATTGAGTTTCTCCACCAAACGGATGCACTCCTCCCGTGATGTGGAGGCATCCTTCTCAGCCTGCTGGAGTCTTCTTCTTACATCTAATAACTCATTCTTGACTCGAGATTTCTCCTGAGATAAAGACACATTTTTGAACAGGCACTTTATCAATACAAATTGCAAATTCAATATTTAAAAAAACAATAACAAAAAATAAAGATAAAATGCAATGGCTATAAAAAAAAAGAGATCTTTGCTAATGCTAAGTTCACACCGACGCCGCATTGATGGCGCATTAAATCGGCGAGCAAAGCGGCGGCAAAGCGTAACAAAGCTTAATTAAAGCGTAAAGACCGTTGTTACGCTTTGCCGCCGATTTAATGCGCCATCAATTCGGCGTCAGTGTGAACTTAGCATAAAGGAATATATAATTGATATCACTTGTCATCTCATTTAAGACCTATGCTTTAAGTGAAATAATTTCTTTCACTAATGTATTAATAGGTCATTTTATGCGGGTAATTTGAGTTCTAAGTTGAGATCTGAATGATCTTAGAAGTATTGTTTTACATACTTTTATGATAAGACAACATTGAAGTAGGCTTGAATCAGATGTTTGTGAATGAAGATTAACCAATACTAAACCAGAGATTACTCAGGCTAAAGTTTATGAAATAAACATTTACCAGAATCAGGTTGCATCCAACTGGTTTAAAATTCATTTCAGTTTTTGAACATGCACATAGAGACTAATATTACAGATCAAAATTTTATGCCTGAGAAAATCAAATCTTTCATTCCCTACTTTAACTCCCAAGAAATCGTAGTTCAAGACAAACCTGTTGTGCACTTCTAAGTTCTGACTCCATAGATGTCCTAAGTCTCTCTAGTTGTCTCATGGCTTCATCTCTCTGTACCTTAGCTGTAGTAGTTGATACTTTTGTGTCCTCTGATACCTGTTGGGTTCAAAGAAATATCTCAATTTTATCTTGACATGATGGAAAATTAACTATAGTGAATATGGTGTTTTATTTCAATTATTCCTTGGTCAATTTGAATAAGTTCCTTCTTACATTAAAATCTCCAAAGCAATGCAATAAGAAATTATATATCCCTATTACCGGTAATTCTACAAGATTTTACCGTAATACTATTAGGCTTTTAGTGGTCAGAAAATTCAATATAATTAGAGGTACGGGCATGCGCTCTTAATAAGGCATGATGGCAACAGCATATATGATGTTTGAAATCCAAGAATACTTTGGGATCAATGTCCACATCATCAACACAACAGTCTCATTTTCCTGATAGAATCGAATCTATAAGTGTGATATAAGCAGGTTAGTTAATAAGAAGAACTGATTACTATACCTTTGTGATTTGGATCTCATGTTGCATGATCTGCATCTTAGCTTGGTCTAACTCAGATGTAACATCTACTTTTTCTCTGGTCACTCTCTCTAGCTGATGAGTCATCGCGGCCAATTCTTCAGAAAGCTTACCGACCTGAGAAGGGAGAGACCATTATGGACAATGCTCAGTTTGTCATACAGAACAGTTTAAACCTAGTGGACACTTAGAATATGTTTCTCTACTTTTCTAAATAAATGTATGAGATAAGGGTATTTATTTCCAAATCGGATCTCAGTCCAATTGTGTGGTGAGCTTTCTTCAGAATTCAGATCAAAATATCATCAAATATTTCTGAATTTTATGTTCTAACAATAAAAGATAAACCTTTCCTATGCAAGGAAACTGTACTGACATACAAGGACTAATTCCTTGAAAGAATACTTCTACATGGAAATTTGAATTGAAACTGAGTGGACACTAAATTTAGAATTACTAAAAATGAAATACTCACTCTGTGATTAAGTTGTGCAATTTCTTCCTGACTCTCCCTCCTGGTTGCCTCTCGTTCAAGCTGTAGCTTCTCTTGTTGCTCTGTAACCATGTCGGCCATTCTGCTTTGAAGTCTGATGATATCTTCTTTATCTTGCTCTGTCTGTACCAAGGCCTGAATTAGTAACATGAGTGAAATCATTTAAGAGATTTAAAAAAAGTAAAAAACATGAGGGAAATCTCAGTCATAATCTCAATATCCGCATGTGTTCATTCTGTTCTTATCTGTGCGCACTGGATGAAACATTCCAGTTGTATATAATTTGCTATAAGTGTGACAGCTCTATAAGCAGGTAAGTGATTGTAGTCAGGCCTCCTCAAATTTGAATTAAAAGAACTATCCTGACTTCTCAGTTCTGATAAGCTCTTCAAATTAGTGCCATCATTCACTTCCAGATTGCTGCACACATTTCATTTCCTTCCCTCATTATATCACTTGCTCTAAATTTAATATTTTGTTCATTAAACAATCCACATTTCTTCACCATTTCTATTAAACATTCTTCTTCTTCAGTGAAAGCATATACTTTTAATTCTGTTTCCCCAACCATCCCTAAACTCTCATCTCTATTCACCCCCCCCCCCCTCTTTATATCAATACATCCCTGCCTTCTTACCTCTGTTCTCTCTAGCTGAGCTTGTTCCACTAGTTGAATACTTTGCTGTACCTGGTCATAAGCTTCAGCTTCTCTCATTTCTGCTTCTTCTTTGACTGCCTGGTTAGCTGTTAGTCGACTCACCAGATCATCCCTTTCTCTGTTGAGATTCAAGAAAATTAAAAAAAAATATTCATGATTATATTTTGAAATTACAATTACTGTAGATAAATCTAATCAAATTTCAATCAATGATAAAATATTTTTACAAAAAGATTATATGTTTGAAATTTAATTAGCTTCTTCTTTTCTTGTTTAAAAATAACTAACAAAGTTGACCGGAAATCTGCTCATCGAATCGCAATAATTTAAAGGGTTGTGACAACCCCCCCCCCCCCCCCTCCAGAAAAAAAAAATATATAGAGAGAAAAAGCATGCCATTAGGCATTTACATACATATTTAGAGTTTGTGAGATGTGAGAGTACAGGAAAACAGAGAGAAAAATATTACATACTGTGTTATCCTATGAATGGTAGTGGTACTCATGGGTTGACTAGGGTTTGTCATGACAGCCTCTTCTTGAGCACAGCGTACACAGAGACCATCCTTGATGTGACCGTCTTTCCTTGAGAGAAGGTTCACAGAATCAGCCATCCGTAGCCTCACTTTCAGCTCATTGCACTGCTTTTCATAGTTTACCAACTCAGATCTACAGTACAAAACACATGAAGCATACATGTTATTTCATATGGTTTGTTTGGGTAACTGCATGGACTTAATCGAAGCCACTAAAGTATAATTTGTACATACCCAATAATGTAACAATTGTAATGGATTTGTAAATGTAATCTTTTTATGTGTATGATGATCCTTCCTGCAATTCTGTCTTTTGACTGCTAATGTTTTTTTGAACAGTTGTATCTACTTAAATAAACCATTCATAATAATCTACATCATTAAGACCTATTTTTTCTTTAAACCCATGAACAAGTACTATGACAACTTCAATGTTCTTAGTTTAATGATTTACTGTGTAACAAAAATAAATCAATTTAAGGTAACCACTGCATGCACTAGACAAGTCCACTAAGTATACAGTTAAAAACTAACTTATTGTGTGTACCCCTTACAAATTGATTTTTGTTTTATTTATTTATAATATTTATTTATTGATTTTTTTGGATTCATTTTTTGTTTGTTTTTGTTTTTTGTTTTTTTGTTGGTTCTTATTTCGCAATTTAAGAATGAAAGGTGGACTGGTTGAATAAGGCCTGAGATGTTGAATTGAATTGAACTTTATTTCATTCATCATAAAAACATCATAACAAACATATGAAATACAGAACATAGAGTACAAGTTAAAGAGAAACATTTACAATACAATACAATACAACAAAAATATATATGAATGTGGAGACAACTAGAAAAGCCAAAGGCTTTATTGGTGCTGCCACCAAAACAGTAATAAAGTATAATACAGTATTATGTTGTTGTTTGAGAAGGTGATTAAAAATGTTAAGCTTAAATATGTCATATTCTCAAGAAACATAAATGGGGAAAAAACAAACATTTTCACATACCTCAAAACTTGGTAAGGGTATGAATAATTTAGTTGTTAATTGTATGTGCAATGTTTGCAGCTGAAATCCCTTCATCATGGCTTCAATTGCAGGTTTGAAATCGAACAGGAAAAAGCAGAATTTTCTATTGGGGTACATCAGCATGTGGCCTTGCATTGTGCCATTCACAAGGAATAAACATACAGACATGCAAATAAAGATTAATACATGCATGTCAGGTTTGTGCTTTGTATTTCATCATTGCATAGGAGCAAAAAACATTCAGGTCTACCCCCAAAAACAACGTACCGACATGGCAGACAGTTCACAAAGCAATCATGACATTGGATGACATTTCCCTCAATAGACTGATCACTCAATAATCAGAACAGAAACTCTAATGATTAACTGACCACAAAATGCATTTGATGCTTCACATCACTAGAGTGATATTCCAGAGTCATGTTTCAGAGAGTTCTTATACGTTAAAATTTGCTTCACAGCTCACTTAAAAAATAACCAAAAAACAAGCTAGCAGTAATTTGTGCTTGATATATGTATTTATGTAAGGATACAAAGTTGAGATAACATCATACCTTCATTGATGGCAGTACATGTATTTCAATTCAACTTACTTTGTTGAAGCTAACTGGTCTTCCAATCTCTTCACACGAATACCATGCATTTTTTTCAGTTTCTCCTGTACAAAAAAAAAAAAACGTCATGCAATGACATTAAAGAAGAAATAAAAAG